>PVHP010011245.1:0-45633 GCA_004024765.1 Zapus hudsonius | reverse complement strand
AGGGGACAGGATCAAACTCCTGGGAGCCTTCAGGACAGGGATGAAGCCTGGCTGAGACAGACAGGGGGGGTCTCCTGGTCTGTCTGGGTGTGGATTTTCTTTACCTTTAAACGAAAGCACACCACCAACGATTTCCCCTGATTACCTTCAGCTGTACGCCTCCCCATCTTCTTTCGTGGAGATCAATCGTTACTTTCTCAGAAAACAGAAAACAAAAAAAAAGAGGAAAGTTTACAAACACAAGTCCCAGAATATGAAATAACACACTCGTCATGTCACCCGGTGACAAGCAACATGTCACCAGCAACATGGGCCTCCCAAGCTATAAGGCCATGTGTGAAGCGGGGGAAAAAAAATCCCCAGAAAGGGCCATGGTCCCTGCACCAGCTGAAGGCCCAGCAGCTTGCTGGAAATCTCAGTCCAGGCTGGACGAGTTTGTGTTTTAAAAACACGCTCTCCAACCAATTAAGTCACACACATCACATCCGCGAGTCTGAAAGCTAAAATATTTTCAACTAAATGAGAACATGTTTGCTGTCGAATGGCCTGTTAGAGCCGTCACAAATGTGATTTCTGGAAATAAACAAGATGGTGAGAAGGCCGGCAGAAACGTAAGTCAACACTAATAAGTGGTGTAATTAAATTATCCCTTAAGCCAAGGTGCCAAGTGACAGGGATTTGTGTGCACGCTCGTGCTAATAACCTCAGCTCCGAGCGTCTGCACAGATCCGAATGGCTGTCCTGCAAAGTCGCTCGTTTTATTTCTGCCCCTTTCTACGTACGGATCGAATGGCAAACCCAAGTATGTGGGAGTGAGAACTTCAGATTTTCTCCGTCTCATCTTACAAAGGCTCACTTGATACAAGCGTGGTCCAACACACAGAGTTTATTTTTTATGGGGTAATATCTTGCACGAGAAAATTCGAACTAAGTTCCAAGAAGATTTATTTACATTCTATTTGCTGGGGACTGCCACTCAATACCTAAATGACTTTCTCCCAAAGGGCAAAATTCTTGAAAGCAGAACAGAATTTATTTAAACAGCTGGCTTTTTTTTTGCACAATCATTTTATTAATATGCAGACTTGCCTTGTGAAAAAAGTAGGTATAACTAAGTTGCACAATTTGTAACTACATACACGTATAAAAGCTGATGTGTCATTCAATTAAATTTTTAAAGAACGACATGAGATTAATGACTACCATACCTGGTGAAATCACGGTTTTCCACCATGTCTTTTGAATTTCTGTCTTTAAATAGTATTTCAAATTTAGGGTCAAAAGGAAACTCCCTCATCTCCCCCAACAAGAAGAAAACACATCACTCTTAGAAAAAATAAGTAAATAAACCTTTTTTGTTGCTTTTGTCGAATTCTGTGTTGTTTAAAATATTTTGTCCACACGCAGACTGCTTTTGCAATTAAAAATGATATGGCAAGTGATTAACTAAAATAAATTAACCAACCATGTCTTCCACCAAGGTCACCCCAAAATAGTTCTCTTTTTTTTTTCTTTTGAATGTAACCGTTAAAAATGTCATCTTGAGTCTTTGGGATTCTCTCTAGCAAGAGATGAGGACAGGAAAAAAAAATGTCTGTTTGGGAATAAAGTGAAAATTTTTCCCAAAGGGGAAGGAGAAAGTTGAGCTGTCTTCATGTGTGGGAGTTGTTAGAGGCTGGGAGAAGCTGGTCTTTAGCACCTAGTCAGGCACCCATGGGACATCAGAGGGCTCCTGAAACTCACTCCCCCAACCCATCATCAGGAAGAGGTATGTCCTGTCATTGTCTACACCTGCTGGGTTTACGGAATCCCCGGATGTCCCTGATCACTCCTCAGTAGCAAGGGACGCTTCATTTTACACAACCTACATGACCAACCGGTGAAATACTGAAATCACCTCTAAGCCTTCCCACTCCATCCACCTCATTGCAAGGAAGTATTTCTTTGACCTCTCCTTAGGGGTCAGACCCTTACAGATTGACATTTGGCTTAAATACTTTAGATGTTCTTTGAGACTTGGCACCTTGCAGAGGAGGCCTCAGAAAAAAGAAAAGAAAAAAAACACATTTCTTCTCTCGTTTGAGCCCTGGTCATTGACACTCTGGAAGAAGTGACCACCGATGGGATGGCCAAAATGATCTTGGGCAAAACCTCACTGTCTTGAGTTCCCCACCCCCACTCCATGATGTCTCTAGAAGTCACAGCACCATCTACCGGGCAGCAGCCAGATCTGCCCGAGAAGGACGCTCTCTGTCAAATGTCTGATGAGAAAGCCAACAGAGGTGAAGTTTGACCATCACTTGAGGGACAGGGGAACAAGAATGAAATACTCGGATAAAGTACAGGAAATGAGAAACAGCCTCTTTGGTGCATCTCTGGTTTCAAACCTATGGCTCTAGCCTCTTCCATAATCCCCCAAAGAGAAAGGGATTTTTAAATAAGAAAACTGTGTGCTTGTGTTATAGGAGAGTATTGTGTCAACCACACATTTCTGAATAAAGGATTTCTCCCCACTCATCAGCTTCCACTGTTTTCTCTGTATAATTTCTGGGTCTAAGGGTGCAGGACACACACACACACACACACACACACACACACACACACACACACACAACCTGGTTTTTGGATCAATTTCTTTCATCTTTCCCAGACCCGGCAAGGTTTCCAGAACACAGAGAATAAGCCTGGAATAACCCAAATATTATTCCAAATTCCTTTTTCAGGCACTTAAGCAAAATAACTTTCATTTTGGGATGTTTATATAACTTTTGTTATAAATATAATCACAGTCCAATTATAGATCTGTCTAATGTCGATTTCTGGATTTTCTTATGCAAATGACTCCCGGCCTTTCCTTATTTTTCCCACTTTTGAACTTTGAGTATTAATTTGCTTTTTCTGTGTGATTGAAAGCAGGGTATTTTTGTCACAAGAGAGCTTGATCTGTATACATACACACACGCGCACACGCACACACACATACACACACACACACGCACACACACACACACATATACATATATTTCCCCAGAACTAGTTGCTCTAATTTCGTGAAAATGAAAGAAATCAACTTTAGCCTAGAACATTAACTTTGGTTTCCCTTATAATCGCCTCAATGTTTTAAGACATTCAGAAGATTTTTTTTTAATTAGACAAGTCGTGTTTACAAATGGAAATTACAATTAAATTTATTTTGCATCACAGTTCACCTCTTTTAAAAGAGAAACATTTTTACTGAGTCTTATTTCTCTTTATTATACATCCTAAAAATTTTAAATGTCCTGGGAGCCTAAAGCCAGGCTTACTATTGTATTACAGTTACAAATTACTTCATTTTATGCGTGTGTATGTGTGTGTGTATGCATAAGCCCTAGTATTTACATTTTGTAACTTAATTTCTCACTCAATAGAATTTGAAAGCTCTGGACATTATAAAGGCAAACTCATTTTCCGCTGCAAAGAAATGAGAAAAATGAAAAATTTCAAAATTCATTTTATTAGATAAATTCAGTAGGGACTCACCGTGAGCCCCTGAAATAAACCAGCTCGCTCTGCTTAGTTGTTCCATCTTTCAGAGCCTTAAAATGAAAATTGAAGTCACCCCCCCCTCCTTCCTAGCCCATGTTTGTATAGAAATTCTAGATTCTCTTTCCTAAAGGCAAGAGAACTAAGCCAAGGGCTGACAGGATGAAAAGTCACCCCAAAGCTGAAGCAGGGCACAGGGCTGCAGGGATGGATGGATGGATGGATGGATGGATGGATGGACGGATGGACGGATGGACGGATGGATGGGGAGACCTGAGCCAGGCCGGGACACTCACAGTTCTGAGTCCACTTCGTCTCCTGGTCCTGATTCCAAAAGGAAACCTGGCTCTTTTGTGCAGAACCAGAGACAAATATCCAGGAAGCTGGCAAAGGCACTAACCAAACAACCAATAGTGGAAACACAACAAAATTTTTTTAAAAATCCAAAATCAGGGGTATTTTTTTTCCACAAGGGAAAAGTATGTAAAGAGTGGGGAGGAAAGGGGCAGATTGTAACTTTTTCCAGTGACCTGAGCCGGGTTAATCTCAGTTCAAATTCGGAATATTTGCTTCGCTGCATCCACCTAATACAAAAAAAAAAAAATCATTTGATAGACTGCATCGGATTTCGGCTGATTGCAACCCCCAAATTCGCTGGCTGAAATGGCTGGGTTTCTGCCGCAGATCTGAAGTGAGAATCCCTAGGAAAATACACGTTAAAACTCAGCCACCCCCACCCGAACGAATGCCTTCAGTGACAGGAAATTTTCACCATTCTAAGCACATTTGATTTGCCTTTCTTCGAAGCTTGGGGAGTCAGGGGAGAAATGCACTTTCTGTGATTGGTCCCCAAATTAAGATGGATGGAGAGAGAAGGATGGGGCGCTCTGAGCATGGGGTGGGCATCCTGGGGTCTGGGGACAAGAGTGACTTCGCCCTGATTTCCCACAGAAGAATAATGATTAAAAAAAAAAAAAGCTTACATTCTTCCGTGGAGCCATATTTTAAATTCTCTGTCGTGGATAAATTAGAAGGCCACACTCCTCCACATTTCAGCTGGCCAAAAAAAAAAAAAAGTAATTTTACAACGTTTGCCACACAGAAATGTGTGTGTGTGTGTGTGTGTGTGTGTGTGTGTGTGTGTGTGTGTGTGTGTGTGTTTTCTTCCAGGGTTCAAAAAGAAAAAAAAAGGAGATTTTTCCCCCAAATCAACTAAAACTCTGAGAGGCAGAAACCCACGGACTGTGTATAACACGTCCTTCAGAAATCCGCCTCGAATTTCTTTTTTTTCAAGTCCTCTCTTTGATCAAAAGCCGGCAGAGAATTCCATTTTTCTCATTTTGTTGCATTTAACATGGACTAACATAGGATAAGTTTAAACAAACAGCTGGCTGGGGCATGAATGCGTCTTTCAGTCTGAGAAGCTTGAGGTGGGCTGGATCTCTTCGTGGAGAGGGGGCAGAAAAGCTACACAGTTTAGGGGGACAGCTAAGACAGTCACAAGCCCATGAAACCTTTAAAGCCCCCCCACGCTGAGTCTGCACTACACTGCTCAACTGTTGAAATTCTTGTGCCTACAAGATAAATGGCCTACTTTACTCAAGAGTGTCAAATACACAAAACAAAACAAAACAAAAACCCCTTCCAAGTGTATTTTGGGAAGATAATCTACCATATGCTGAGTGTGTAATAAGTGGTGAGCAAGAAAGGGGGGGTCCCCCTGGGAGACCAGAGGAGCTTTGGGGCTCCAACACCCAAAGGTGCAATGAGGGGAGCTTAGAAAAAGCCAAAGCTGGCCCAGAGTGAGAGGATTTTCAGTTTGACCCAAAGCAGGCTGCTCTGGGCCTCCCACATCTGGATAATAAATGCCAGGAACCCCTCGGTCCCTGAAACACTCCAGGGTGTCATTGCTGGGCTGGGCGTTTTCAAGCAGACACTAGAAGGCCACTGTGGAGAGTCGGGGTTCAGTGATTAGAACAGAGATAAAGCAATCTGGGCTGTGCTCACCCAGGAGGAAGGGCAGGCTGGATGGGTCTGGTTACCCCAAAGGGTCCAGGCAAACGGGACCACTGGGCCCCGGGAAGACCTTTCCCTGACCAGCCAGCCCCTCTCCACACTGACCCTTTGGTTTGGAGAAAGGCATTAACAGCCCAGGCCATGGTAATCCTCTTTACCTAAGAGACCTCCTAGAATCTTCCCCACCAAGTGAACCCCAAAGAAGGCAGATTTCTGGGGAGAAACCACCTTGCCTTCACTCCTCCAAAGAACACCCCCAATCCCCACTCCTTTGCTAGAACAGGGATTCTTCCTGGCACTGCATCCAGGTGGGTAAGAGTCTAAAATTCCAGCGGCAACTGACTCATCCAAGCGCTGTCTGCATCTTTCATCTGGCTTATATAGGAAAACCAAACCCCCTGTGCTCGGAACGGGTGTCTGGAAGGGAGGGGAGTAGACATCATTGGGAGTAATTTATTAGTGATCACACATGCCCTGTTAATTAAAAGAGAGACATTCCTGGAGGGCCGAGCCAGAGAGAGAAATGAGAACAAAAATTATAAACCAACAAGACTGGACGGCTGTTGGGGGGGGGGGGGATTTCAAGGAACCCAGGACGCAAATGATGGATGTCACCCTCACGACCTCCCACAGCCTCCAGGCTAATAAATGGAATTCATGTTCTTGGTGGCTTGTGTTTTAGTTTTCAACCATGCTGGGACAGACATAGCCTAAACCTTGAGCATGCAGAAGCTGACCACTTGGGAAAGGCCAAAAAAAAAAAAAGGACCTGTAAGGGACCAACCAAAAGGGAGAAGGTGCTAGAAGGAGACAGAGCCCAGTCCCTAGGCCCGGAAGGCAACTGACATCCTCTTGTCTATTTCACTGGTATTTCTCTGAGGTATCAAAACATAAATCATAGATAACACAAATGTGTGAACAGTATTCAGACGTGACGCTCGTGGGCATGCACACATAAACACATTTTATTCTAAATTTATTTATTTTTAAATACCAGCCGCACTCTTAGGACTAAAGGCCCTTTTTTCAAACTGTGACCCCCCCTCCCAACTCCCACAGAACTTCTCTTATGAATGTAAACAAAGGCACTTCCCACCCCGCCTTCTTGCTGGAATGTTCTGAATCCACACTTTTCCCTTTCTGTTTTTTTTTTAACAGCAGAGATGGCTTTGAGACTTCAATGTGTGGGTGCGGGACGAGTGGGCAGAGGAACCCCAACAGTGTGGAGAGTCACATAAATCCAGAAGCGGGAGTGACATTCAGGCTAATGGGCCAGTTGGGGAAACCGATTGACAAAACATACCGTGCAGCGTGGAGCCCTCACCTTGATGAGGCCCGGAGCTTGGATGGACAGCAGGGACCCCGGGGGCCTCTCATTAGGCACTTGATGAATTGGACAAGGGGACGATTGCCCTCCTGGGGCTGCCAAGCGATGGAAAACTGAGTTTTATTAACCTATAAAATGGAACGGGGGAAAGTTAGGAAAATTTTCAGCTGGGGAGCCAGGCGAGGTAACTCACTTTGAGAATGTGATCAGGGGCCACGGTGGCTCATGGAAGTCACACGTAAGTCCTAGCCTCTGAGATCAGCTGACTGGGAAGCCACATCTCTGTCACATCTTAGGGAGTGTGACAAGCCAGGGCCTTTCCATGATGCTTAGAGCCAAGGTCAGGATTGCAAGATAGCACAGCCCCAGGAAGGTCTGCAGAGTCCCAGAGAGTGTGGGAGAATGAATTGTGTCCTGTTCCTGTCACGGACTGGGAAAGATAAAAGTGTCACCAGGAGCTCCCCACCAGGCAGCAAGGGGAACCAAAGTGACTATGAGCAAGTACCTCACATGCCACAGGGCTGCTTTGTAGACAAAAGCCTCCAGGAAGGACCCCAAACCTTGGAGCCAATGAGGGACTGACCGAGTGAGGTCACGCATGCAGGCTTCTGTCGCAGAGCCCTCTGTCCCTGAGACCTCACCTAAGAGCTTCCAGGCTGAAGCTTCAGAGTGGACCCTGCCTCACAGTCCCCAACATCAGCAAACATGGATGGCTTCGGTGTTGACAGCTGCAGCCTTGAGGTTCTGCACACAAAGCCAATGTCAATGTCCCGGAAAGAGGGCCCTCACCTCCCCCCCAGGCCACCCATGCTTTGACACAACAGTGCTTACGTGTAGACACACGTGTACACACTGGCACACGCTCCTGTCTGATCCCTGGCCTCCGTTGCTGTCACATTATGGTCCTTGTCAAGTAGAGAACAAGCCTATGCTCGAGTGTAATTTATCTCTGTATTGACTTTCCAGATTATTTAACCAGCCCTGAAAGTTGGGAGCGGGGAAAGCCCTATTTTACCAAAAAGTGAAAATGTAATGGGCTATTTAGGGCAGTGAAGTGACTCTTCCTGATACGGTGATGGGGGACACGGACATAACACATCATCTAGACTTGTAGAATGCACAGTCTGGGGACAAGGCTTGAACACCAGACTCTGGCTGGTCTCCGTGTGTCGGTATTGTCAGAATTGGTTCTTCAAGCGTAACAACTGCCCCCACCAGCACCTCATGCTCACGATGGATGGTGTGAAGAGGATGGATGGGAGTGTGCGCTCTCTCCTTTCTCTCTCTCTCTCTCTCTCTCTCTCTCTCTCTCTCTCTCTCTCTCTTTCTCTCTCTCTCTCATCAGTTTTTCTGTAAACTGAAACTGCTCTGCAAAATAAAGTCTCCAGGGGTGATAGTTTGTACCTGTAATCCTAGCACTTGGGAGGCTGACACAGGAGGACTGCTGCAAGTGAGACCATCTCAAAAGGAAAAATAAAATAATCCAATTAAATAAAAAAGCTAGGCACCTATAATCCCCGCACTTAGGGGGCTAAGACAGGATAAAACCCTGTCCCAATAAATAAGAAAGAAATGGAAGGGAAGGAAAAGAAAGAAAAAGGAAAAGTAGAAAAGAACAGGAATCCTCCAATAGAAGAGCTCATTACTTAAGTGCATGAGTTTTTCCTGGGAGAGGATCTGTGGAAACCAGAGCATTCAAAATAAAACATCTCCACTGAAGCTTCGTCAGTGCACCATGGCTCTGCAGGGGGGTCTTGGCATTCTGCTGTGGTGGCAACAGGGGTCCTATCATAAAGAGGATGGTGATGAGGTCACTTTAAACAGAAACCCTGCGGTCCTTCCCTGGCTGACTTGATCCTTCCACTGGGATTTCAGGGTGCTCTACCCTGCACTCTGAGGCCACCACTGCCTGCAAGTCTGCCCAGGTTTATGACAACACAATGACACCTCGGGTGACAGCGGCTAACTTGAAGACCCTCTCTGCTTCAGGTCCTTGCTACTAGGTTTTGGCAGAAAATGGACCCTGTGCCAGGTTACAGATGAGAAACGAGAGAAGTGGGGACCGATGCAGAGGACAGGAAGAGAGAGGTGCTTGTCACGGGCACCTAGTGTCTTCCTGAGGACACTTCTCTCGATCACGGAGAGTCAGGGCTACCAGGTCAGCCCAGCCCTGTGATAAAGCCATTGCTGTCTCCTCCAAATTTCAGCCAGGGGGACTCAACCAAGTGATGGAAGAGGACCAGGTCCCTCCCTCTGCTCCTGCGTGTGACCGTGACTTCAAGAATGGTACATAAGAGCATATGCGCAGACTGTCACCAGCTTCCGACCTGCATGGCACACATATGTGTGCACTGTGACCTTATGTGCAGGACCCCTGGTACCAGGACACCAGCATGCTAACACCTGGCACCCACAATAGAGGGATGCCTTTCTAGAAAGTTCCTTTTTGTTAAAGATCCTTGGGTTAAAACTACAGGAGCTTGTGAGAGGTCCTAGGTGATGTCTAGCATGCAATGTCTCAGATTCTAAAAGTGACTGTCGTTATATTCGGTGAGGCCACAGTCATGGTGGGGACAAAGGACTGAGCACAGGCGAGGTGTGCGGATGCCTCAAAGGCCCATCATACCCTCCTGTGACAATCCTCCCTCACAGTTGCTTTGTAAACAGTGCCATCTACGTCTCTAAGACACTGTGGGTGAGGGCACTGGGGCCATCAGGGTGAGGTCTGATCCCGGCCCAGCTCACTGGGGCAGGCATTCCGAATGCATGGCTGGTGTCAACCAACATCTTCTGTCTACATTCACCAGCAGGTGCCATATCTGGTATTCACCAACCGGAGGACCCGGCTGTCTTAACACCTCCAGCCCCCTCCATAGGAACATGACCTGGGGGAGAGGGGGGAACCAAATGCTGTCAGAACCCCTCCAGGATCAATCAGCCAAGGCAAGAGAGGTGTGGGCTTCTCCCCCAGCGGCATAGTTACCAGTGGCTAAGCTGGGATTTGAATCCCCAGCCAGGCCTCTGTACTGTATCTGCCTAGTATAAACCAAGGTGGTGTGAAGGACCATCTCTGGGTAAGCTAATGAGGAAAACCTGGGGTCTATCCATTTCTTCATCACAACTGCTTTAAGAAGTGAGAATCCCAAGGGAAGCCCAAAGGGAGGTGTTGGAGTCAGAAGCCATGGGAAGAAAGGGAGGTTCCTGTGCTCCAAAATCCCATGCTGGTCATCTTGTGTCTGGTTATGGTACTGGGAGGGTCTGACTTTTATCTTGGAGTGTTCTTGTGTCTTCTGGAAGCCACAGTCGGCTGGTCCAGAGCTTTACCATTGTGTGGGTGCCTCTGCAGCTCCCAGAGAGGAAAGGTGGTACAAAGGGGTGCAGAGTTAATTAAACCCAGAGACTGTGCAATTACAAGCTTCTGGGGGTGAGTTCTTCCACTTCCTTTGGAGAAAAACATCCCTTGACCTTACAGAAGCCTTCACGTTTGCAGCAAAGCAGGACCCATCAGCTCTTGTGGGGGGTTCTTGAATGGTAACAGGTTAAAGCCCCAGCAGATGTCCAGTAGAGCAGAGAGGCAGGTGCTTGCTTATCCAATGTCTGTGTTTCCTTTGCACAGAGCGGCATCCAGTGTCCCCTCAGGGTCCCAGAGTGCTATTTCCTGCCTGTGCCATCGATGCTGTCTCTGAAGGGACCAAGAAATTCATGACAGAAGGAGGTGGGAGCAAGGAAAGAGAGCTTCAGAAAATGCTCAACCACCAGAAGCCCAAAAGCTTGGGAGTATCCACCAGGGGTCGAAGCTCCTTCCTTACCTTCTGTGTGCCTGAAAAATCCAACAACAGCAGAAGGCAAGGTCACTGTCCCATCTCTCCACAAGGAGAGCATGCCCATGGCCCTGATTACAAAAGCCTCAGAGAGTGAAGGGAAGAGAATCTGGCATGGAAGGGCATCTGGGGACAGGTGACCAGAACCAAGAAGCCTGGGATGGCAAGCACAGACTCGGGGAAGCCCAGGAAAGCAGCCCCGTGTCTCCTACTGGCTGGCTTCTAGCTCAAAACTTCCATAGTTTGATGCACAAATAATTCATCTTGACTCACCTACAAAAGGTTATCGGCTTTACAGATGGAAGAATACCAGAATAGGCAGGAAGGTGACAGAAAGAAAAAGAATGCCACCAAGTTGTGATAACCAGCAATGAGGTTCTGAGAGACAGAGATCCAGACAGAGGTCCCAGGCCAGAGCAGGTGCCAGGGACTCATAGGACCGAGAAGCCATATTTTCACTCCAGAGAAGAGGCATATAACTCAGCAAATGGTGTCTGGACAATTGGCCATGTCCTTCCCAGGGGGGTGGCTTCAGTCCACAATCTCACTGCAACATTCAAAGCTTCACATGCAAAGCACAGGCCCATGAGGACATTTTTAATTCTGTATTTATCTTAGAGCAGGAAAGACCTTAGAAAGTAATAGAAAACAGGGGGGGGGGGGAGTAGCAAGATTGGTGGTTCCCGCTTTAAGACTCTCACACTTAAAATACCTATCAGGAAAGTAGTCAGGAAACAAAATTAAATCACAAATGAATGACTGGGATAATTACCTGAATTTACAATACTAAATCAAACACCATCCCTCCTACGTGAGGAATGCGTTCAAATCCAGAAGAAGAATGTACAATAGGATGTAAGAAAAAAAAAATTCCCACATGCCCCAAAGACGCTGTTTAAACTACATCCCAACAAGTGATCAAAGGGGCACAGATTAAAACAAACGCCAAGCTGGCTGCCTGCCGCTCTGTTCTCAAACTGACAGCCAAGGGAGCGTTTCCAAATGACTCCGTGACAGAAAGGGTGTTCTCAACTCACCCACCCTTTCCGGTGGGTGAGCAACTCCATAATGTCCTGTACAAGTCTCTCGGGTGACCACACACTTTGCTTCTTATTCTAAGTTATCCCATGGAAGTGATGTGAAAAGTATCATCTTTTCAAGAGTGCTTTTAATGACAATGAAAAAACCAGGGGCAACTTAAATGTTGAAAGTGTGTGATGGTGTTTATAAGTCTTTGTGAGTATCTAGTACGTGGGTCATCTGAAGGTTTGAAAAATCTGAAAAAAAAAAATCTGTGCAAGTCACTAGGTGAAAAAAAAAATGTTTCCAAGAGTTCATGGAGCAAAGTCTTGATTTTGCAAAAGGCGTAAAAACAAGCCAACTAAGCTATAATCAAAAAGAAACCAGTAGCTGTCGGTCTGGTGCCATGCTAGTTTATTTTCCTATGGTGTTCATTTGTGTCTCTTGTGAATCTTCTACAATGTTTATGAGTTCAGTTGACCATGGAAGTTTTGGAGTTGAAATACGTATACATTTTGTCTCCTAAGAATTAGTACGTATGAATCATATCATAAATGTATTACAACTAATATTTATGAATTTATGATACTAATATCAACCAATACCAACTAAAATTATATCGACAAATATTCCCTAGTAGCAATTCTTCTGGAAAGAAATGTATAGAAGTGATAATAAAGTTGATAAGTTCTATCATAAATAGATTGCAAATAATATTGGTAAATTTCTCTAATAAATAGTAACCCAAAACTAACAAAAATTACATAGTCTCCCAACAGCAATTATTCTGGGAAAATATAGGGGGTAATTATAAATACATCCTTAAATTATGTCATAAATTTATTACAAATAATATTTATGAATAGTATCACTAATCACATGTCTATCCTTAACATTATTTTAATATTTATCAAACAGTATTAATAAATATTAAATGCTCATCAACATTCTTATTAACAAATATTCCCCAATAGGAACTTTCCTGAGAATTAATATGTAGAAATAGTAATGTTTCCTTAATTTATAATGCATCAGAAATAATAGTAGTAAATAGTCAGAGATATTCAAGAAAGCATTAAAATATCCATTCAAACATTATCTATAATAAAAATTGAAAGTGGGCTTTCAGAAAGATGATCCTAACAGTTGAAGGACCTGGGGGACTGACTATAAGTAACTACATAATAATAAGCCACTACAGTGCAAAGGGAATGTACATGACCTCTGGCTGTCAGAGATCACAGCCTCACTGGTGAGGCCAGTTTCACCACCCACAGAAGAGCGTGGACAGGAAAGCGCCCGCTACACAGAATGGGAACAGAATCTCATGAGGTCACCCACAGCTTCTACTAATGCTGGCAAAAAAAAAAAAAAACCCACGCCAAAACATCCCACACGATAATGTATAGGTGACAGGGCTATTGATAATTCTTTTTAGGTCCCTGATGTTTAATGTTTGAACCACTCTGATAACAAAGAGAGGGAATTTGGAAAAGACAATATCACGTAAAGAAGAGAAAGATAAATAACCAGGGTGTTGCACTCCACTGATATTCCACGTACTTGCATGGGGCCTGTTGAAGTCGGAGTCCAGCCCTCAGGAAGACCCCATGCCTGGTCCCTCCTCCCCTGCTCCAAGGACCAGGGTCCTGGGTTTGTGCAGATGGCCTGAGGACATGAAATCTGGGGCTGGTTGGGCCTCCACAGACTGTCCCCACCCTCCCAGTCCAGGGCTCCTGGCTAAGCGTGCATACAGTACTGTGGGTGCATCACAAGCCTTCCGTTCTCTGTTCTTTATTTTCCCCCAACTATAAAGAGTGATGTGATGAGTGTATTTATGCATAAAAGCAGCCTGGCATTCCGGATGAGTACACAGGAGACAGACCTGCCGTGGGCCCAGTCCAGATCCAACAGGCGGGAATGCCTTTGTTGTCTGTCTCCCTTTGTTTTAAGATGCTCAGATTATGTGATGAAAACCAGCCAGCCCCAGCCAACAGTAGAAAACAACCGGCTTCACATATACCAGCTCCCTTTCTGTCACACATCAGGGTCCCTGTTAGAGCCACAGCACAAAACTAGTCACAAAAACACAACAACACCTTTAATCCCAGCACGTTGGAGGCAGAGGTAGGAGGATCGCTGTGAGTTCGAGGTGAGCCTAAGACTGCATGGTGAATTCCAGGTGAGATCCTACCTGGGTGGGGGAGAGGGAGGGAGCAAACACCACAAAATAAATAAATAATCAAAAGCATGGAGAAGGAATTGTTTAGAGTTTTGTTTTGTCTCATACTTGTTATGTAGCCAATTCTGGCCTGAGACTAACTACATAGCCAAGGTTGGCCTTAAACTCACGGTAATCCTTCTGTCCCAGCCTCCTAAGTGTTAGAGGTGCGAGTCGCCTCACCATGCCGAGAATTTACCAATGGCAAAACTGGATGGCATATTCAAAGCTCCTGGGGCTCCTAATCATTGTAGGGAGACAACTCTGTCACTGGGCATGGATGGACGTGGCCTCTGAAATGAATGGGTCAGGCTGCCAGCCAGACTGTCCAAGAAGAAACCCAGGGGGCCTTCTCCCACTTAGAGGCCATCAGCACATAAGGTCACAATGCCAGAGTCCCAACCCCAGGAGAATGAAGAGGGCTCACAGATATGAAATTGAATCTGACAAACCCTTTTACTCCCTCCAAACAACCAACTAGATGAAGGTAACCAAACATAAAGCCATTTTTCCATCTTGTAGCCTGGATGACTGTATCTGTAGGAAGAAGCATGTCCTCGCCTGTCCCCGAGTTCCCGTATTTGCATTGGTTGCTTTCTCAGCTCTTTCTGCCTGGGGCCCCTTGGACATGAGCCCGGGTGGCCAGGCTTGCTGAGGCCTCCCCAACGCATTTGGAGTAGAGGTTCCAACGCATCTCATGGACAATGATAACCACTCGATATCACTGACAGTCTATTTACCACTCCCCCCAACACACACCCAGTAATGGAGACCCCAGCCCTTTCCAGGTTCTCACCCTGTCTAAAGACAGAAGATACCCTTCTGGGTGTCATTACACCCAAGAGCTCACAATGTTTTGTAAGTTCGATTCCTCCAAGTTGGATCTCACATTTCCAACACGGCTGTCTGATTCTGTCCCCTCACTAGCCTATAGCAAGGTACGAGATCCTAAGCAGGTTACCCAAGGTGTTTCCCCTACACCAGCCATCTGTGGGTATTATTGGCCCTTATATTTTCACCTCCCTGAATCACGTCAGATTGTTGTCTACCCTCCCCATCAGCTTTAGCCCCCTTCCCTTCTAGCTGCTGGCACTGGGCTCCTGGCTGCAAGAAATGAAATTTATTTTCCCTTCATTTTGAAAGATAATTTTGATGGCAGATCGAATAATATCTCACAATGCTACCTGAGCTTGTAACGCCATTTATGTTCCTCTCGTTCATTTCATGGGACAAGGAGGTCACACTGATCTCTCTGGGACCTTCTGAGGAGGCCCTGCATCTGCCTCTGAATTGAGGACTCAGGAGAAAGGGGCCAATGGAGTGTGGAACGCACACTGGCTATGAAGTCAGGCACACTCAGTGCCTAGCACATCTGCTCTGGGAGCTTGGACACTGCCAGCCTCTTGTCACACACCCAGGCCTCACAGGGGTAGGTGTGGTGCCATCGGCAGACCCCCCTTTTACAGATGAGACCACTGAGGCACAGAGGTGATCCAATACTATGAGCAAGCCAAGCTGACTCTTCAGGAGTCTGGAAGAGTCCCTCAGCTCTCTTCCCTCCCCCTCCCTCTTCCACCTGCTCCTGCTCAGATTAGATCTGGGGTTCTGGAACCACTTCCTGTTATAATCATTGAGTACCCCTGGGATGAAAGGGGAATGCTACTTCCCCCAACCCCACCTCAGTACAGGGCCATTTCCCTCCTCCTCTGCCCATGGTGTGTGTGTGTGTGTCTCTCTCTCTCTCTTTCTCTCTCTCTCCTCTCTCTCTCTCCTCTCTCCTCTCTTCTCTCTCTCTCTCTCTCTCTCTCTCTCTCTCTCTCTCTCTCTCTCTCTCTCTCTCTCTCTCTCTCTCTCTCTCCAGTAAGCTGAGTCAAGCCAGAGACACCACAAATAGAAATACTCATTCCTGGCTCTACCTTAAAATTTACAGGACCGCCATCAGATATGAAGTCCTAAAATGTCATGCATGTACACCCACATACACACTTGGAAAACATATGGAACATTGTGTGTATGTGTGTGCTCACACGCACATGTGTACAGAGGAAAAATACCATCACTAATCAGTAATTCCCAAACCAAGTTTTTCCCTCCCCAAGATATGAATGTTCTAGAAAATGCATCTCGCCTTCACATTTGGGAAGAACAGCTTCCTCCAACCCTCTCCTGGTACTTCATGACAGGCATGGGATCTGGAAGGTCCTGCTGTCACCGAGCTGTTCCAGCAGGTGCTAATCACTGTCCCTCAAGCGTGTTTTCTTTGGAGTATCTCATGGTTTTCATGTGTTAGTTTCATCCTTCAGTGTGACGAGAGCCATCTGCTATGTACCGCATGCTAGAAGAATGGCCTCCCAGCCTTCCAGGACCTCTGTCCAGTGGCAGAATGTCAATAAAGTTGTCCCACGGAAGCAGTGTTCCAACTGCAGCCTGTCAGGCCACGGGGTCAATGAACATTAGGATGCCTAAAGTTGTCCGAGCCGAGCTCATGAGGAGCTGGGGAAACTCCTGCTGGGGAAGGGATAGTGTGGAAAGGGACCACAGTGCAAAGGCTGTGGAAGTCTTCAATAAGGCTCCAGATAGGTCCAGCCAGATATAGTGAGGCCCAGGCATTTGGTGACTTTGGCAAGAGCTGCCTGATTTCAGTGACAGATGTGGAGGCCAGGGTAGCAATGATTCATGAGTCCGAGGAAAGCAAAAATGAAAGCAGGTGCCGTCTCCACTTCTGAGAGATCCCACTTCAAAGGTGTGGCGCGTGATCAGGTGGTTCCTGGAGGGGGACAAGCTGGGACACGTGGGGTTTGTTTTTTTCCTTTGTGCGGGAGAAGTGGTTGTGTTGATACATCTTCTAGAAAAAGTGGTAGTTACTCCAGGTTTGTCAATATACATCTCATTTGATCATAGTTAATATCTTAATATCTCATGGATTCAATCTTACACTCATTCCCGATTCTTCCTTTAGGGTCCTGCTCTTGTTCTGTATTTTTTTTTTACCTTTCTTGTCATGTTTCTTGAACCCAGCATGCATTTTTTTTCTTGAAATAATAATACAACTTTATTATTCAGTAATTGCAATAAGTAAAAACGATTTAATTCATAATGCAAGACTCCCACAGTCAATAAAATTATAATCAAATTTTACAAAACACTCTTGAATCAGAAATTATAATGCTTTTTTTAAAAATATATATATTTATTGTCCATAATGAGTTACATTATTTAGTGGGCAAACCATGCGTTGTTATCCCGAATTCCCCAATTCCCTCCCCTCCCCATCCCTGATCAGTTGGATATCCTCCTCCGTGGGCTGTCTGTATTAGTCCTTGTGGCAAGGGATCCTGGATATCCTAGTACTCATCCCGGTCTGTATTTTAATTTGACGTATGACGGAAACATACAATACACCCTGATCATCATCGCTTTGGGCTGTTGAGTATTTTTCCAGTAGTTAAATGCAAGAAAAGCAAACGTTGCAGTTATTTCCATTTCTACCACTTTCATTTTCAGCACCTTTTGCTCTTTGACATGCAGCCAAGATCCCGATGCTTCATTTTGCCTCCTGCCTGATAAATTCTCTCCAAGGGCTTCTGCACAGCAAGCCCACTGGAGATACTATCTCCTAGTTTTTGCATGTCTGGAAAAGAAAGTTATTTTTTCTTCATTTTGAAAGATCGTTTTGATGGCAAATAGACCTCTTGGTTGGTAGGTTTTTGTTTTGGTTTGGGTTTTTTTTTTAATTTGTTCAATTGTTTTTGAGACAGGAACTCACTCTAGCCCAGACTGGCCTCAAACTCACATGATTCTCCTACCTCAGCTTCTTGAGTGCTGGGATTATAGGTGTGAGCCACCATGTCCAGGTTTTTTTAAATATTTTATTTATTCATTTTCAAACAGAGAGAGAGAGAGAATTAGGGCCACCACCTTGTGGGTCTGGTTTATGTGGGTACTGGGGAATTGAACCCGGGGCCTTAGGCACTAGAGGCAAGTGCCTTAACCGCTGAGCCATCTCTCCAGCCCCATGTCCAGTTTTTGATAGGGGTTTCATTCCACTTCCCTACCCACCACCTTTCAACCCCTTAACAATTCCTCTCCACTGTCTCATAGCTCACATAGTTCCTGAGGAGAAGTCTACTGTAAGTCTTGGAGCCACACCTCCATTTGTGATATTATCTTTCCCCACCTTATCTTCCGGTTTTCAGGATTTGAATATTTTTTATGGAAGACACAAATATATGTTTATTCTCCTTATTGTTGTTCACTGCTCTTGGGCTCTTCTTAGATGCTTTTAAAAATGATTTTTTATTTTATTTATCTATTTATTTGAGAAAGAGGCAGAGAGACAGAGCCTCTTGCCACTGCAAATAAACTCCAGATGCATGCACCACTTTGTGTATCTGGCTTTCCATATACATATCAGGGAATCTAACCCAGGCTATCAGGCCTTGCAAGCAAGCACCTTTAACCCCTGAGCCATCTCTCCAGTCCCTTAGATGCTTTTTAAAAAAAATTTAATGTCACTGATTAGTTTTGATGTGTCTTAGCCAATGTCTCAATGGATCATTTTCTGCCCTCAACTACCTGTACATCCATCTGTCGCCTCTCTCCTGCCTTCCTTCTCTTCTGGGATTCCAATTTTGTGTATGTTAGCCTCTCTAATACTTCTCCTCAGCTCTTGGGCATGTTGCTCCACTTGTTACTCTTATTTCTGTGTCAGTTATGCCAACAGATCTGTTCTCAACATACAGACTCTTCTTGGCTGTGTCAAATCCACCAACGCCCCTGTTCAAGGCATTCCTTGTTCCTAGTTCCATTGAAATTCTTGTCTAGTAACCCCAGAATCTTTGTCATAGTTTTCATGTCTTTGCTATTCCCTATCTATTAATGAATGCTCCTCACCTTTTCCAATCAATCTTTCAACATAAGAATCCTGTCAAAGTCCTCTTCTGACAGCACCCAAATCTGATTTTGCTGCTTTCCCTGTCTTTTATTTATCTCAATTTATTTTTTTTTTTGGTTGAAAGCAAACATTATGCTTAAGAAGAGAGAGAGAGAGAGAGAGAGAGAGAGAGAGAGAGAGAGAGAGAGAGAGAGCCTATAGCCTCACATACGCAAGCCAAGTACACTGCCACTTAACTACACACCCAGTCTGATAAACATTAAGAAATTAAATCTGAAAACAGGCATGTATCCTCTTCTGCCATGTTTTGGGGTAGTTTCAGGGTTTTTTTTTGTTTTTTCTCAGGCTTTCAGCACACAGTCATCCACAGGAAGAACAACCCTGTTTCCTAAAAGCTGGAGCTTATTGTCAGCTCAACACTGGATTGCACCAGCCAACAAGAACTGCTCAGGTGCAGTGGCAGGAGGCTAATAGTTTTGGGGTTTTGTTGTGAAAATTGTCTTCAGAGCACCACAGGCTTCAAACATAGTACTATAATGTGCTCAGGATGTGAGCTGGAGTGGCAAGGGACATTTATCAAGTCCTGTTCCATCTGTGGTGGTTGGGTTTTCCTTGTGAGCTTCAACTTTAGAAAAAAAAACTCCCTGTCTATGGTCATACCACCCTGAACACACCTGATCTCATCTGGTCTCGGAAGCTAAGCAGAGTCAGACCTGGTTAGTACTTGGAAGGGAGACAATATCTCCCTGTGCTTCTGACTCACAGCAGCAGTGGACTTCCTATCTCTATTTGCAGTGCTTACAGCCTGGCAGCCATCAGGGAGGTGTTGGGATAGAAGTCAGGACAGCATTTAGAGTGGCTGTTGGGGGTCTTTGTTGTACTGGTTCAGAATCCTTGAGCTCCCAGGTCTCAAAGGCAACTCTCTGTGGCTCTGTTGGTCCTACAGCAACAGGGACTCTAAAAGTCTGCACATGTGATGGTTTGACCGCTGTTCAAAAATCTTCTTTAACTAGTCCCTTCTCCCAGCTGTAATGGGTTTGCAAAGTTGATGGCCTAGCCCTTCCCCTGTTTGTTTTTGGGTTTTTTTTTGGGGGGGGGTTGGGGAGTTACAAGGGGAAAGAGGGAGAGGATGATTAAGTGAATGGGTGCACCAGGGCCTTTAGCCACCACAAATGAACTCCAGATACATGCTCCACTTTGTGCATCTGGCTTTATATGGATACTGGGGAATCAAACCCAGGTCATTAGACTTTGCAGGCAGGTGCCTTAACTGCTAAGTCATCTCTCCAGTCCTCCCCTATTTTTTTTATTCATTATGGGAAAAGAGCCTGGGCAGGGGTCTGTGCCTCTCCTACATGATATCTCTCCTGGGAGAGAATCTCACCTGTCCTTAACTCTTCCTCTGGTGTTTCTAGAAAGTACTCAGTATGGATGGGGTAAAGTGCAAGTGGACATGGACTGTCTGTGCCTGAGGAGTTGTGATACATATGAACAGCTACCCATTAAAATGTTAGCTAAGGACTGGGGAGATGGCTCAGCAGTTGAAGGTGATTGCTTGCAAATCCTGATAGCCAAGGTTCAATTCCCCAGTGCCCACATAAAACCATATGCACAAAGTGGGACTGTGGTTTGGCTCAGCAGGGTTGGTTTTGGGTTGGCTCCATGTGTTGCATGCATCTAGAGTTCTTTGCAATGGCAAGAGGCCTTGGCATGGCCATTCTCTCCCTCTCTTTCCCCTCTTGCAAATAAGTGATAAATAAAAAACATATTTAAAAATGTTAGCTAGCATGTTCCTACCCACCTATGTGACCCTGTCTTCCTCTTTGTCCCATGGAAGATAAGATGGGTCTCCAGCCCATCTCTCCTTTGTGGTGTCTGTCTCTCTGTAGATAAGAGAATGGTTGGTTGCCCTGTGACCTCTGCTCAGATAAATTCAATAAAATTCATGTTTCTGGTAAGTCATCTGGCTTCTTTTTGTTGGTATGTATTTCCTGACATCCACATCTCATCCTAAGAGGAGCCAGAGGAGCTTACCATGTCAAACATAATGAGAAGGCTCCTCCTAGGAGGATGTGGAAAGAAAAAATACACTTGAACACTAAGGTTCCTGAGAGGGAGATGTGGTTGTAATGCAGATGGTCTGGTTACTATAGAAGGGCTAGCATGGGTGGAGCTTTATCTCTGTTAGTTATTTTGCTGAGATGATCAGTGCAACAAATGGCTACAAATTCTGTGACTTGCATGAGTAGATATTTTATTCTCAATGATGGGACTGTGGTTTGGCTCAGCAGGGTTGGTTTTGGGTTGGCTCCATGTGTTCCAGATATGAGCTGAAGAAACAATTGATTACACATGCTCTTCTCAGGCAGGGTGGGTGGCAGGAACAGAGGCAGTGAAGCAAAGCCTAGCTGTGACCCTTATGCCTCTCCTTGGAACTCAGCCCTGTCACCTTTGCCTCCTTTCTTGAGTCAAAGCAAGGCACAAGACAGAGAGCTATATGACAAAGATGTGGGCTCCAGTGGAGGGACAGAAAAATAAAATGTGAATGTGTGTGGCCCAATTATAACACCATCCAGAGAGCATCTTAGGAAGCACAGGTTGAAGGACACCTTATTAGATGGCCTTTGTTTCTTTCATGAAATAGGAGAGACAAACCAACTCTCACAATGAAGGGAGGAGAGCAATATGGTTTTGAGAGTGGAATGTATGGAAATATTTATGTCCTGTGAAGTGCAAGCCTAAGGAATGAAAATCCTCTCAGCAGTACAGGAACAGGATCTCTACCAACCAGAGGGCCTTGGGTCCAACCTGTCTTATATGTGCCCCCCTGAACCTGGCCTGCATTTCTCTAAAGCAGCATGGTGCCTGTCCTCTGGAAAGAGTGGGGTGGGAGTGCTACCATGACATCATCAGTTTCCTGCTTGGTTTTAGAAGGATGGAGACACAGTAAAATTGTGTTTTCACAGCTATCCATTGGAGCAGAAAACACAATGGTGGATTGAATGTAAAATGTCCCCTACAGGTTCATGTGTATAAATACTTGATCCCAGCTGCTAGTGCTGTTCTGGAAGGTTATAGAACTTTCAGAAGGTGGAACTTTGCTTTAGAAAGTGTATCCCTGAGGTGGTGGCCTTGAGATGTTATAGCTGAGTCCTATGGACTGTTCTTTCTCTCTGCTTCCTGACTTCCAGTGTGATGATGTAAGGCTGGCTTCCCAATCCTGCCATGCTTTCCTTGCTATGAGGGACTCTACCCTCTAGTACTCTAAGTCAAACTAAACTCTTTCCCTAAGCTACTGTTGGCCAGGTATTTCATCCCAGAAAGAGAAATGAACTTACACAGCAGAATCCCCTCTCCAATCACAAATGTAGATTTTCTCCCCTGTGTTAGAACTCAAAGCAACTTAGCCTCAAAGGAAGGCCAAGCAGGACCCTCAGAATAAGTAGAAGCTGGAAAAATCCAGGTGGCTGGGGACTCTGTCCAGAGGTGTGCCTGACTTCTTCAATTCTGGTTTTCCCAGAACACTCCAAAGGACATTTCAGAATAGTTATAGTCAAATGCACCTGGTGTTTGCTAAAACTGACTTCTTTCAACTTTCCAGCCCTACGGAGTTCAAAAGAACTCCAAAGCCAGGTCCAATTCATTCCACTTCTAACTGCCTACCTGCTGGTTTTCCAGTCACAGCGATCTCGCCAAGGCCTTCCCTTGACCTTGCCAACATCAAGGAGATTCCATTCCTGGCCCATGTTCCAAAAGGACTATGTTCAGCCCAGAGCTGAAGAGCCTAGCCAGGTCTTTCAGGTTGGGAAACTGCTGAGGGTTTGGTGGTCCACTTCCTGGGCTGACCCTCTTCCCTTCCTACCAGTGCCAACTCCCTTGTGGCTACTGACACATTCCTCCTTTAATTTGGATCAAAGAAAAATCCTGGCCTCCAGGAGTGAACATATATTTCCAGGGCTCTGGAGGTCAGTATAAACTCAGCATTTGACAATCTCATTGGTCCACTGTGGCCGTAGGAGGCTAGCAAGCAGAGCCCAGGCCATTGATCTGTGGTAAGGGGAAGACTACTGTATATGCACAGAGACTAGATTCTCAGTAGACATTTGACCTTGGACATGGCCTTGCTGTGACCTGTGACCAGTGCTCTGGTGCAGCTAAACTACCATGAAGGTTGTTGTGTTTGCCACAAACACTCAAGCTCCTCTGTGGTCAGCTTCCTGGCTTCTGAGATTGAGAAGGTGTCAGGAGCTCACCAACTCTCTCCACCACCACCTTGGACACTGGCTGCAGCTGAAAGCCAGATAAGGCATCATCTCAAAATGTATAACTCCAGATAATCATGAACAGGCTGCTTCCTTGGACTGCTGCCCTGCCAGGATGAGGATATGAAACTTAGCACAGCTCCCTAAATGTGACATTCAACTGACTACAGGCTCAGTCAGTCACACGGTGCTATGCCCACAGGCCCCCTAGGCAATCCATAACCAGAGCCTAACTACAAGCTATGACCCACTGGGCACCTTTGAGCTCCTGAATGGAGGTAGGCAATTAAGAGCAGGCACCCATCAGGGTGTTGTTTGGAGGAAGAACAGAGAGCTGCAGAGAGGAGGAAGGGGGAAGGTTGAAAGGCACCTGGGAGATGTGCTGCACAGGTAGGAGAAGCACACACCCCTGAGTCAGCAGAATCCAGGAGCTGAAGATGGAGAAGAGAAAATAGAGACTCTATGTGATGGTTGAGTTTGTCAACTTAACCAATGTAATAATCCACAGTAATCTTGGGTGGGTCTCTGAGTTTGCCTGCAGGAAGGATTGACAAAATCCTTTTGGGATTTTGAAGAAAGGAGAAGTTCCCCTCTTCAGAGTGAGCCCTTCCCCCCAGTGGGTGGGCCTTCCAAGGGGACTAAATATAAGGAAGCTTGGGGGGAAGGTAAGCTGCTTCCTTCCTCCCCCGGCTGTTGGTGCTTGTTCGTGACTTGCACTCGCATCCTGCTCTCCTACCCTTCCTGAACATTAGAACCCAGTTTCCTCGGCCTCACATCGTGGACTGTCAGCCGCTGCTCCCCAGGGAGCCATCAGGCCTTCTGGGCTGGATTGGGACTGCTGAGGCCTCCAGCCACGTGGACTAAACAGCTACTGGTTTCTTCAGCTGTGGGCCTACAGACTGCTATTGCTGGACTGTCATAAGCTACCCCAATAAATTCCCTTTTATTATACTTCATTCTATCAACTTTGTTTCCTCTAGAGAACCCTGACTAATACACTCTACTTGCATTCCTAGGGAAACTGGGGAGCAAAATCAGAGAGAGGTACCCCCATATCTGCTGCTCCATTGTTTGTTTTGGCAGAGTCATCCTATGTGGCCCAGGCTGGCCTGGAACTCTTGACCTTCCTGCTTCAGCCTCCTGAGTGCTGGGATCACAGATGTGCACCCCCCCCCATCAAGTTCCTTCTGTTCAGTTTTGCTATGTACCTAAAGCTGATCTAAACAAATAAAGGCCACCTACTGTTTAGCTGCTTCCCTCCAGGAGTTTAGAGGGAGGCTCCTAAGACTCAGAAAATAATGTCATAGGAAAGCCTAGGAAGTAAATGAAAGTGTCAAGATATTCAAGGCTCCGCCCCAGCGTTACACAATCAGAAACAGTTTCTGGGGGGAGGAAACTCCACCCTGCTGGGATACCCTGAAAGTCTTGTAAGGAGCTTCAGGGAAAAAGCTTTTAAATGAACAGCAGCTTCTGCTGAGGTGAGCTTTTCCTTAAGGAAGCTGCCTTTGAGTGGTCCATACTTGTGGTGGTGTGATTCAGGTGTCCCCCATAAACTTATGTGTTCTGAATGCTAGGTCCCCAGCCGGTGGCAATTTGAGAATTGGAGCCTCCTGGAGGCGGCGTATTGTTGGGGTGGGGAGCTTATGGGTGTTATAGCCAGCTTCCCCTTTGCTAGTGTTTGGCACACTCTCCTGCTGCTGTTGTCCACCTGATGTTGGCCAGGAGGTGATGTCCACCCTTCTGCTCATGCCATCATTTTCCCTTCCATTATGGAGCTTCCCCTTGAGTCTGTAAGTCAAAATAAACCCTTTCCTCCACAAGCTGCTTTTGGTCTGGTGCTTTGTGCCAGCAACGAGAAGCTGACTCCAACAATGCTCCTATAAGTAACTACTACAAACTCACAGGTTCACCAAGCTAGACTTGGGTAGAATCATGTCTTTAAAGAACTACCAATGGCACAGGTGGGCAGCAGGGAGAGGGGGGCCCCACGGTATGGTGCACATTTGCTTGGGGTTTGGTTCTTGAACTTGCGGATTTCTCTGTTGGCTGGCTTTTTTTTTGGGGGGGGGGGGTTCGAGGTAGGGTCTCACTCTAGCCCAGGCTGACCTGGAATTCACTATGTAGTCTCAGGGTGGCCTTGAACTCACGGCGATTCTCCTGCCTCTGCCTCCCTAGTGCTGGGATTAAAGGCGTGTGCCACCACACCCGGCTGTTGACTGGCTTTTTAATGCACACAAGACTGTTTTTTTGTTTGTTTGTTTGTTTGTTTGTTTTCAGGAAAACTTGCAGAGAAGCATTTACAACAAATCACACATCCCGGCTAAGTTCTGCCAACAAGAGTCGTGGGCCTTGGTAGTGGTTCCAGACATTTCCTTCTGCCTGCTCAGAGCCTCACCAGCCCTCGGGAATCCGCTAATAATATCCCTTCACCTTGACAGTCAGAATTGGCTACAATTTCTGATGGCCTTGCCCACATCCACCGCCAAGTGGACTGGTCTCTTAGACGCTTTGCATGTGGCCACAGGTGGGAGTTGGGCATTTGAAAGCCATTCAGACAGCTGTGCCTTTCCATGCCTCCCTCAAGGACTCCCGCAGGAAGCATGACACACAGTGAGGCGACTCTCCCCCAGAGCTGGTGCCAAAAGTGTTCAAGTCAAAGACTTGAGTTCAAGTCTCACCTCTGACTATCCCTAGTTGGGTGACCCTGGGGACAAGTTACTTATCCACTCTGATCCTCTGGGTGTTACATGTGCAACTACAAAAGTTTCTTGGGGGGGGGTGTTGGAGGGGGGCTGGAATATAGCTCAGTTGGTAGAGTACTTGCCTAACTTGCATGAAGCCTTGGGTTCAATTCCCAGTACCAAATAAACCACGTGTAGTAGCATAGACCTAGAATCCCAGCACTCTGCTAGTGAAGCCAGGAGTATTGAAAGTTCAAGGTCATCTTTGGCTACATAATGAGTTCAAGGCCAGCCTGAGATACATGAGATCCTGTCTAAGAAATAAGACATAGAAAGTTTCTTCTAAAGGTTACAGTGATAACCACGGGAGAAAAAAGCAGCTTTCAGGAGTGATTATCGCAGAGTTAAGTCCTCAATTAATGACATCTATGGTGACAATTGTCCTAACTGGAATGGGGGACCACACTGAACAAGAGGCTGTATACTGTATATGTACTGCATGTATAATTATGTATAAATTTTTATGTGTTGTATATACATACCTGGTATGTATGTGTTCAGATAGATGCAATTTCATTGAACATCCATCACAGGTTGCACACATGTGTTCAAATGTGCTTTGTATCACAGGAGCTCTGGACTCAACTCTCGGATTACTCAGAAATACATCCCCATTTAAGCACAAGGAGCAGGATTCCCGTATGGACACGGCTCCCAAAACCATGTCTTCCAATTCCATCACTCCTTCACCCCCAAGTTCCGCCTCCACCCCCAGGAGAAGCAGGCGGGGAGCCTGAACACTGTCTAGGCCAATACCATCAGCAATAGGCCCTCCTGGTTACTGACTCAGAGGGGTTTGGGGCCTTTAAAATCCTTCTAAGTGATGTGGATTCTTGGCCCAGAAATATTCACCCAATACTACATTAAATGTTGTCGAGGCCCATCTATGCATCTCTGGAGCCCTTTAAGCATGACATTCCATTCTAGTCCTCATAAAATGAACCAATGAAACTCTACCGGAATGAAATCTCATGGTGATGCATTCATTCATTCGACAACCTGTGGGAAGAAAAAAAAAAGTTCACTTCAAAGAAAGTTCATGAACTCTGGAGCATCAGTGGTGCTGATTCTCTCTTGGACAAGTGGGTTAGCAAACAAGCAAAACAGACGTGGGCAGAGAAGGTGACATTGGTACATGTGGCAGTTATGATCGGTGCCAAGTCCCCAGCTGTGGCAATGACTAACTTGAAAAGGAATTACAATTTAGGTATAATTGCGAGAAAGCCTTCAAAACAAGACTTGCTTAAAGCAAAGTACGAACTAGCCAACTTCTGATGATTTAACCAATAGAAGGAGACAGGTATAGCAACCCCCAGGTCATTCAAGAACCATGTTTGGTCTTGGGATTCAACTCAAATGAAGAAAAAAAAATCAATATAAAGCAAGCATGCTGGCAGATAATTTTTAAAAATATCTTATTTATTCATTTTTCAAGGAGAGAGAGAGAGCGCACCAGGGCCACCTTATGGGTCTGGCTTATGTGGGTCCTGGGGAATTGAACCCAGGGCCTTAGGCACTGGAGGCAAGTGCTTTAACCGCTGAGCCATCTCTCCAACCCTGGCAGATAATTTTTTTAAACTTCTGTTTAGGTTTTAAGCACCACACCTCTAACCAACTCTACAAAGCATTAAAACCTTCCTAATGTGGTTTGTTTTGGTAGGAATTAGAATTAAAGTAGCCCCCCCCCCCTATCTTGTAGATAGCTAGTTACATGGCCAGAGGGAATCAACTGATAATCTGTTTGTCCTGAGAACACAAAAATTTTAAGAAAACAGAGTCTAGGAACTGAGATCCAACAAGCCCTCACTCATGACCACGCACTAAAAAAGTCAAAAACTCATGCTGGTTCCTCTTCCTGTGAGCGGCCAGAGGTGACCTGGGAAGATGGTCCGCTACTCCCTGGACCCGGAGAACCCCACGAAATCCTGTAAATCGAGGGGCTCCAACCTGTGCGTTCACTTTAAGAATACCTGTGAAACTGCCCAGGCCATCAAGGGTATGCAAGTATCTGAAAGATGTCACTTTAAAGAAGCAGTGTGTGCCATTCCGACGCTACAATGGTGGAGTTGGTAGGTGTGCCCAGGCTAAACAGTGGGGCTGGACACAAGGTCGGTGGCCCAAAAAGAGTGCTGAATTCCTGCTGCACATGCTTAAAAATGCAGAGAGTAATGCTGAACTCAAGGGTTTAGATGTGGACTCTCTGGTCACTGAGCTTATCCAGATGAACAAAGCACCCAAGATGCGACGCAGGACTTACTGCGCTCATGGTCGGATTAACCCTTAACATGAGCTCTCCCTGCCACATTGAGATGATCCTCACTGAGAAGGAGCAGATTGTTCCTAAACCAGAAGAGGAGGTTGCACAGAAGAAAAAGATATCCCAGAAAAAACTGAAGAAACCAAAACTTATGGCACGGGAATAAATTCAGAATAAAAATAAATGCAAATAAAAGTAAAAAAAAAAAAAAACAACTCATGCTGACTTACCTGAAGGACCACGTGCATTTAAAGTAACCAGTTCAGTCCACCTGGGCTTGATGTCTAACATATATCCCCAAAGTTACCAAAAAAAAAAAAAAAAAACCATCCCAGTCACCATTGTGGCTTTACCACCAATGAAGTGTCAGGGGCGAAAGCCTTTGGGGGCCTTTGGAGGCACACCCTGACTTAGTCTTGGACGGCACCTGACAGCCTGCCAAGAGGGGCTTGGCTTAATGAGTTTCAGGAGGTAGTCCTGATTAGGCTATTTGCACGTCATGCTCACAGGTTCTTGTCATAGACCAATAAATAGCTCCCTGATTGGCCAGGAAGCTCTATATATACTGCCTCAATCCCCGCAATAAAAGCACAAGTTCATCAACCCACAAGCGGTGTGTGCATGTGTATCTGTATGATCACTGCCCCCGCGGGTGGCGGGCAGTGATAATGAGGGAGCTTTTCTGTATGACATTCACTTTCTACCTTTCTTTTGCTTTCTTTTCTAATAAACCCTGGCTTGACTTGCAGTTCATCCATGTCTGCACTTGGCATTCTTTGCAGGTCACAAGATGACAAACTCGAGAGCCACTGGCTCAGGGAGTTTTAGTGACCATTGAATGTCACTCTAACCCCTAAGCTAAGCCTTGCCCAGAGCCAAGAAAGGCTCCATAGTTCTCAAGAGCCACAATTGTTTACTTACAGTACTGAGGATTGAGCTAAGGTCCAGGATATGCTAACCGCATGATCTATACTGAGCCACGCCCCCTTCCTACTTCTTTTTTTAAAACTTTTTATTGATAGCTTACATAATTATAGACCATAAACCATTAGAATTCTCTCCCCCACCCTCCCTCATATCCCTTCCCCCTCTCAATTAGTCTCTGTTTTGTTTGGTGTCATCATCTTTTCCTCCCATTATGTGTAGGTATTATCAGGCACTGGGAGGTCATGAATATCAAGGCCGTTTTGTGTCTGGAAGTTTGCGTTGTAAGTAGTCCTCCCTTTCCTTTGGCTCTTACGATCTTTCCTCCACCTCTTCCTCAATAGACCCTGAGCTTCGGGAAGCGTGATAGAGATGTCCCAGTGCTGAACACTCCACTGTCACTTCTTCTCAGCACTGTGGTATCTTTTGCATTATCCCAGTGGTCACCACCATATGAAAAATAGAAGCTTCTTCTCTAGCCAAAAGTGAGAGTAGCATTATTATATGGGTATATTCATTTTTTTAAATGTGCTTATAAGGCAGTTTGGTGGGCATAATATATATTTAGCCAGACAATAGCAGGTGTTACTCCCCCAAGGGTTCATGACTTCCCACCATAGGCTTTTGACTAGGTCTTCAGTACCAGGCATGTTCTCCCTCCCATGGAGTGGGCCTCAAGTCCAATTAGAGAGCAGTTGGTTTCCCCCACAATAGACGTGCCACTATTGCCCCAGTTGGCACATTTGGCCTGGCTGGCCAGTCTTAAGGCTTGCAAGGTCCACTGCTGTTCACCACCATTGATGACCTCTCTCCACAGGGCTGCAGGCAGCCATAGCTTTTCCCAGCTTTCTGTCAGCTGGTTAACAGGGAGGAGGTTTCCAGCTCAGCTCCAGCTTGATTTCTCAGTGACCTGCATCCCAAGCATGTGTGGTCTTCAGTGATAGGGTCTTACCATTTCATTCTGGTGGGCAACCAAGAGCCTTGGCAATGGCCTGTAATGTTTTGGGACCTCAGGAACCTCCCTGGCCAACAACTCACTGGAAGGTATCCCATCCCTGGCACTAGTAACAGTCTATGGCTACTGGGTGTGCCATTATATGAGGGAGAACATGCAACATTTGGCTTTCTGAGTCTGAGTTACCTCACCTAGTACGATTCTTTCCAGATACATCCACTTCCTGCAAATTTCATAATTTCACTTTACCTCTGAATAGTAGTCCATTGTATAGATGAACCACATATTCATTATCCATTCATCAGTCGAGGGACATCTAGGCTGGTTCCATTTCTCAGCTGTTGTAAATAGAACTGCAATAAACATGGAAGAGCAACTATCTCTAGGGCAGTGACTAGAGTCCTTAGGATATATGCTAAGGAGTGGTGTAGCTCGGTCATATGGTGTTGAGGTCAGCTTTCTAGTTGCTGTGCAGAAAGAACCCAAACAAAAGCAGCTTGTGGAGGAATGGGTTTATTTGTCTTACAGACTCCAGGGGAGACTCCATTCTGGCAGGGAAAATGATGGCATGAGCAGAGGGGTGGACATTACCTCTGCCACAGCACTAGAAACAGCGGCAGGAAGGTGTGCCAAACACTGGCAAGGGGAAGCTGGCTTATAACCCCCATAAGCCCACCCCCAACAACACAGCTCCATCGAGGTTGTAAAATCCAAACTGCCATCAGCTGAGGATCAAGTACCCAGAACACATTCATTTGTTTGTGGGGGACACCTGGATCAAACCATGACATATGGTAAGTCTATTCAGCTGTTTCGGGAGCCTCCACATTGCTTTCCACAGTGGCTGTTCCAGTTTACATTTCCACCAGCAATGTAGAAGGTTCCTATTTTTCCTCATCCTCACCAGCATTTATTGTCATTTGTTTTCTTGATGGCAGCCATTCTGACAGGAAATGGAATCTGAGTAGGTTTAATTTGCATTTCCCTAATTGCTTAGGAGGTCGAACATGTTTTTAGATGTGTATAGGCCATCGGTATTTCTTCTTTTGAGAACTCTATTCAGTTCAATGGCCCATTTTTTTGATTGGGTGGTTTGATTTCTTATTATTTAGTTTTTTGAGCTCTTTGTAAATCCTGGATATTATAAACCAAATGCTGCCATACCTGGATCTTGCATTTCTTCAGTCAATATTTTCCTAAGTATTTTATACTTTGGGGCACGATTATCTGTAGAATTGTTTTCTTAATTTTGTTTTCACTAGTTTTTTTGTCCTTCGTGTGCTAATGTATAATTAACATTTTCATTTATGAACATTGTACCATTATGGGTGAACCCAGGATCTAAGAAGGGCTGTGTTTCCTGAATCACACCCCTGGAGACAGGCCCACTGAGTGTCTGTCAAGCTGATGAAGGAGAAATAAATTCCTACTACATTAGGCACCGCAAATGGAAGTTAGCTTGCATAGCATCAACACAGCCCCAAATTAAACATAGCTTGCACTTGACATTCTTGCTTATTTCCTTCTTAGCCTCCTTAAACCTTTCAGTCCTTGGGCCATTTGTGTCTCAGATAAGATGTCTATCTTCCCCACACACACACACACACACACTTCAAAGGCAAAGGCTGCTTACCTTATCATTAGCCCTGGGTCTGTAAGAGTATATGAAATATCAAGCAGGTGTTCATGTTGAAGGCATCCATGGATTCAAGAAGAAAAATTCACCTGGGCACATGGTTTTCTCTGATTTGGGCTGCCATGCTGTGAGCTCTTTGTGTCAGGCAGTGAGTGAGGGCTCTCAACATGTTAGCCTATCACCATACCTACTCTCAGATGCCTTCCAACAGCCACCACAGTTCGGCCAATGGGCCTACAGGAATGAGGTCACCTCCCCACTGGTTCTGAGCTAATGAGAGGCAGAGTCAGAGTTTGAATCCAAGTTCGAATTTATTCGTGTACAAGACAGCTCAGGGTGGTTTAATCTAAAGTGTCCCCTCACCCCACCAGAACCTCATGGACTTGAATGCTTAATTCCCAGCCGGTGGTGCTGTTGAGAAAGGTTGTGGCGCTTTGGTGGAGCCTTGCTGGAGGAAGTGTGTCACTGGGGTTAGAGGTGTATAGTCCAGCCCCAGCTTGCTCATGCTACTTGCTCCCTGCTCATGTGGAGATGTGATGCCCACTGCCTGCTCCTGCCATGCTTTCCCTGCCATGATGAAGCTTCCCCCCAAAACTGTAAGCTGGAAATAAACCCTTTCCTTCCACAAGCTCCTTCTGGCTGGGTGTTTTGTCCCAGCCAAGAGATAACTGTTACAAGCCTCTCAGCCATTCTGCTGCCTAGACTTCTTGCTGTTACCATAAGAAAGATCCCTTTGGCCAAAGGAAGGGCAGGACTGCTTACCATGCAAACTTCCAGACACAAAATGGCCCTGATATTCATGACTTCACAGTGCCTGATAATACCTACACATAATGGGAGGAAAAAATGATGACACCGAAACAAACCAGAGACTAAGTGAGAGGGGGAGGGGATATGATGGGTGGGGAGGGAATCCTAATGGTTTAGGGTCTATAATTATGGAAGTGATCAATAAAAAGTTTTTAAAAAGAGAGAAAGCTCCCTTTGGCTATCTCAGCATCTCCCAGGAGCCAAGAATTTTCGGTGACTATGTCTGCTGAGGTCCTGGCAAGAGAGCATCCATAGGGGGCACGGTAACAAGGGTATGGCCATGGGGAAGCGCCTCATTCTGCCTTTTCTCTGCAGCACTGTGTCAGCTTCCTTGTGAGGAAACAGACTTGAAGAAGCGAGGCGCTGAACAATCAGCCACAGAGCTTACGGTAAGTGGCAGCTAGGGCTGAAGGTGTGAACCACCTTCCTCTCCTCCACCCACAAGGCAGTGTAAATGGGGTGTCCAGGGTGATGCATCTACCTGATGTAAAGGAGCTGACACACCCAGGGGTCTCATGGGAGGAAATGTGACACTGGGGGAATTCATTCAAAGAATCTCACCGACAGGACTGGCTGCCATTCAGAAATAGGCTGCTTGCAAATGCATTTTCAGGTCTGTACACAGGGATGGAATATAAAACACTTACACAGAGGCCCTCCCTCCCTCCATTCCTCTATGCCTCCCTTCCTCCCTCCCTCTCTCCATCCCTCCCCTCCTCCCTCCCTCCCTCCATCCCTCCCTTCCTCCGTCTCTGTTTCTGGTCTCCAGTGCCACACTCTCCCTGGCTTATAGAAACATTTCCTTGCAACAGGATACGCTGGAAAGTTTGGGCCTGACTCAAGAAAAAGTGGAGCATGCTAATTTCAAGGCAAATTAATTAAAATGCAACCCAAGCTCTCTGGAAAGCACACAGAAACAGTCTTCCATGCGCCGTGAGGATCCAGACAAAAACAGGTCCCCACTCTGCCCAGCCTCATTCTGCCCCCATTTTTATCTGGGGTCTTTTGATTTCATCCTTCAAGGAGTTCAACTCTCGAGTATCACCTAACAGGTTTTTCTTTCTCTTTAATTATGCTGGGTTACCGGAGGCCATGTTCGTGCACATGGATAATGTACTTTGAGCGAATCCCCCATCTCCTCCTGCCTTACCTTTGGGTTCCCGCCCCCCCCCCCTAGGACGTTTCACTTCTATTTTCCTATCATATATACGTATTTGATTTTATGTATCTAACTAAAATCTAGGACCCATAAATTAGAAAAATCATGTTGTGGTGGGGTGAATGTAAAATGTCCTTCATAGCATCAGGTGTCTGTGATTAAGCTTCCTACTTGGTCCCCAGCCAGCAGAGCCTCTGAGAGGGGTGTCAGTATGGCAGTCCCCAAGAGGGTAGATTACCTAGTGCTTCTGTCCCAAACAGTTCATCTTTTCAATATCCAGTGAACAGGCTGGTGATCCAGGATCAGAGTCAGCTAGGACCTGATGGTCACATAGAAACATGGCAACCAAAGCCGGGCTCAATGGAGCACACCTATGATCCCAACATGATGTGTTTATTGACCTTACTCTCCACACACCCCCTCAGCAACAACACATAAAGGCAGGGTGGGGGACCTGGCTTCTTCCTGAGCTGTCCATAACCCCATACCCCATAGACTGACCCAGTATGCCCACCGAGGAGGATACCCAGTGGATTGGGGACAGGGAGGAGGGAAATGGGGATACCAACACAATATTTGCTCATACAATGTATCTAATTTTGGATAATAAAAATATCAATAAAAATGGCTTCGAGTCCCATAGGAAATCACAAAAGCTGTTAAGTTCAGCCCCTGCAGGAACTCTCTCTGTGTTTGAGAGACATGGATGCCAACATGCCAGGCAGGTGTGAGCTACTGGCCTTGCCTGTCTTGCTGCCATTTTTATCTTATCTAACTAGCTTGTTGTTATAGTTTGTGAACGTGCTGAGCCCATTGCATGCTGGGTAAGTGTAACTACTGAGTTACATCTCCAGGCCCCAGCTCGGCTTCTCCAATTGACTTTTCACAAAGAAGGGGAAGAAGACAAGAGGTTGGACTTCTGTTCGGACCAAGTAGAGCCTGTTCCCATCACATGGGGCCATGGTCCAACACTCTTCCTGTCTTTGGTAGTTCTTGGAAAGGAAGTTTAGTTGCTGGACAGAGCCCTAGAAGGGGGTTGGGTTCCAGGATGAAGTAGAGAGACGCTAAGTCAAAGGTCATAGCTTAGCCCAAAACTCAAAGGCAAAGAATTCATGTATTCCTTAGTCAACCAAGATACTCAAAACTTATAATAACAAAGATGGTTGCCTGCCTGAAGTAGAGCTCCCATAGTAAGAAGGACAGGAACAGCAAGGTCCCAGTAACCTCCCTACAAGATAGGCTCCCCCCCACAAGCTCCATGTAGAAGATTATCACCCCATTAACCTTGAGGTGTGAAATGCCCTCCATGGGCTGGTGTGTTGGAACACTTTCTTACCAGCTGGTGGCACTGTTTTGGGAGGCTGTGGAACCTTTAGGAAATGGGAGTGTGAATGGCCAGGAATAGGCCTTGAGCTTTATTTATATAGCCTTGCTCTATTTTCTGTCCCATCTCTGCTTTCTGGTCTGTGAAGATGGGGGTTGGGGCCCAGCCACACATTCTCACCATCATGAACACTGCTATGCCTTCCTCATCGTGATGGATTCTATTCCCCAGAACTGTGAGCCAAAATAAATCCTTCCTCCTTTAAGTTGCTTCTATTGCATGCTTTGTTCCAGCAACAAGAAAAGTAATTGAGAGAGAGAGAAAGAGAAAGAGAGAGAAAGACCGATTTTAAAGACGAAGGGCTGGAGAGATGGCTCAGCGGTTAAGACACTTGCCTCCAGTGCCTAAGGCCCCGGGTTCAATTCCCCAGGACCCACATAAGCCAGACCCACAAGGTGTGCTCTATCTCTCTCTCTCTCTCTCTCTCTCTCTCTCTCTCTCTCTCTCTCTCTGCTTGAAAAATGAATAAATAAAATAAAATAAATAAAAAGACGAAGTAACTGAGGTCCATATGCACAGGGAGGTACCTGAAGGAGACAGGAACAGGAACAGGGATGGGGAGTGTCATGGTTTGATCCAGGTGCCCCCCACAAACAAATGAATGTTTTCTGAGTAATCAATCCTCAGCTGATGGCAGTTTGGGTTTTACAACCTCGATGGAGCTGTGTTGTTGGGGGTGGGCTTATGGGAGTTATAAGCCAGCTCCCCCTTGCCAGTATTTGGCACACCTTCCTGCCGCTGTTTGCAGTGCTGTGGCAGAGGTGATGTCCAGCCCTCTGCTCATGCCATCGTTTTCCCTGCCAGGATGGAGTCTCCCCATGAGTCTGTAAGCCAAATAAACCCATTCCTCCATAAGCCGCTTTTGTTTGGGTTCTTTCTGCGCAGCAACTAGAAAGCTGACTGCAACAGGGAGGGAAAGTCTATCGGTTATTTTCTCGTTTCTGGAACAAAACACCTGACCAGCATTAGCAGCAGCAGCTTGCAGAAGGAAAGGGGCTTATTTCCATTTACAGTTTCAAGGGGAAGTTTCATCATGGTGGTGGGGGAGGCACATAGTGAAGGCAGACAACCAGTGTCACATTGTCATATTGAGATTAGAGAAACCTTCCGCAGCTTCCAGCTTTTACATGGGGTCTGAGCCATCTCCCCAGCCGAGGGTTTCTTGCTTTCTTTCTCCTCTTTTAAAGAACCAGTACACAGACATTGAAAAGGGAGGGGATGCTATGTGGTCCAAGGGGAACAATATCACAGGTTTGAGCCGTCCTGAACTCATGCCCTTGCACACTGAACTCTTCTTTTTTTTAATATTTTGTTTATTTTTTCAAGCAGATATATATATATGTAGAGAGAGAGAGAGAGAGAGAGAGAGAGAGAGAGAACACCAGGGCCACCACCTTGTGGGTCTGGCTTATGTGGGTCCTGGGGAATTGAACCCGGGGCCTTAGGCACTGGAGGCAAGTGCCTTATCCGCTGAGCCATCTCTCCAGCCCTGAACTCTTCTTAAGAAGTTGTAATGGGACTGGAGAGATGGCTCAGTGGTTAAGGCACTTGCCTGCAAAGTCTAACAACTCGATTCCCCAGTACTCACATAAAGCCAGATGCACAAGGTGGTGCATGCGTCTGGAGTTCATTTGCAGTGGCTGGAGACCCTGGTGCACCCATTCTTTCTATACTCTCTCTCAATAAATAAATAAATAAAAATGTTTCTTAAAAAGCAGTTGTTGTGGGCCTGGGCACGATGGCACACGCTTGCCATCCTAACACTCAGGAGGCTGAATCAGGAAGATCACAAATTTGAGGCCAGCCGAGACTACAGAGTGAGACCCTATCTCAATAAAAATAAAGAAAAAAAATCAGTTGCTATTTAATCATCTTGGGAGGGCTGCCACCTAAAAATTGCTATTATTTTCATAAGATAGTGGCTTTGAGTTTCTTTTTTTTCACACAGTAATGAAACACAAAGAAGGCTGGCTGCCCCCTTGAAGCCAGCAATGACATTAAAATTCACTCTCTCCCTTCATCTGTGAGCTGTTTATTTTATAAATAGAGACACGGTGTCTGAAAACTCCAGTAGCTCAAAGACATGCATTTTCTAGTGAAATCTAACCACTTTCCACTTTTATATCTGAAAATGAAGCAAAGTATTCCTTCAAAAGATATTTCCACCCAAACAGATCCATTTTCCAGGGCAGGCGGAACATTCTAACACAATGCAATCCAAAGATATGCTCACTTGAGAGGAATAGCAGTAGAAAAATATTAAAAAGCCTTTGTTTTCTGAAATTAAAGTATTACATTTCCATAAGAGCAGCAAGATATCTATGGAAAAGACCACAGTATTCCTAGCCTGCAATAGTCTCAAATCTGAGCCACAGTGTTTCAGGCAGCGTTCATTGGTGTGGGCAGTGCTCAGCACCCTTGCTGGATGCTCAGAACCAAGGCTACAGTGAAGACACGCAATGCATCATGGGTGAACCCTGCCAAAACTCCCAAGCGTCGTGATCTGGTTTGCAGTCATCTTCTCATTGCTGGGGTAAAATACCCAACGAAAAGCAGCTGAGAGGAGGAAAGTTTTTGTTTTATAATTTTGGCTTGCAGTCGAGGGGGAAAGATGATGATGGGGTGAATCTCTCTGGCTCCCATCTCTCTGGCTCCCTGTCTATTGATGATGGCATGAGCAGAGGCTGGACGTCACCTCTGTCACAGCAGGTGGAAAACAGCAGGCGAGTGAGCAAATCTAACACTGGCAAGCTAAGGGAAAATCAACCTCAAGGTCCACCCCCAGCGACACACCTCCTCTAGCAAGTCTCCATCCATCAGGGTGTCTTCAGCTGGGGACCAAGTATTCTGAACACATAAGTTTATGGGGGACTTCTGGTTCAAAGTAGTACAACCTTCTTGATTTCTCATCAGTTTTGGGTAGTTGTGCATTCAGAAACATTTTCTGTTGCCAGACATTTCATCATCCTGATATCCGGCTATTCGACTCCATATGGGGTCGTCACCCACAGTTTACTAATCTATGTCCTGGGGCCGGGGGAGATGGCTCAGCTAGGTAAGAGCTGCTATTATGAAAGCATGAGGACCTGAGTTGGAGCCCCAGAATTCAGATACAAAGCCAGGTGTAACGCCAGTGCTGGGAGAGGGGAGCGCAGACAGAAGCATTGCTGGGACCCCCTCATCAAACTAATAACAACAACAAAAACCTGAAGCTCCAGGTTCAGTAAGAGACCATCTCAGGAAATATCGCAGAAAAGGGGACACTCAATATCTTTCTCTGGCCTGTGCACGTGTGTGCAGTGTCCACAAGAGCACACACACATACATACATCATACATATTACACCACATATATACACAATTGTAAAAGAAATCCAGGCCTTAATCCATGCAGTACAATAACTATTTACATAGTGTTTATTGCATTTATGTATTATTATTTCATTTTGTTTTGTTTTTCAAGGTAGAGTCTCTCTAGGCCAAGCAGACCTGGAACTCCCTCTGTAGTCTCAGGCTGGCCTCAAACTCACAGCGATCCTCCTACCTCTGCCTCCTGAGTGCTGGGATTAAAGGAGTGTACCACCACGCCCTGCCTGTGTTTATGTTTTATTAAATATTAAGAGTAACCCACAGACGGACTTGACATATATGGGTGGCTGTGTGGGTTCCAACACTAAAGAGTATCCACACACTTTAGCAGCTGGGGTCCAGGAACGGATTCCTTGTGCCATCAAGGGACGATTACCCATGTCTGCCCATCAGCCCTGGTAGCAGGAGACAGGCCCCAGCCTAGCCTCTGGGAAGGCAATCAGCCCATGGCTTCTGCTACAGAGCTTTGAACTGTGGTGAAAAGTGATGTTACTTCATCCCTAAGACTGAAGGGCCTGAGAGCTAGGATGTGTGGATCAGCCAAGTTTCCCAGGTCCCCAAGGACCTGTCTTCCTGTGAACTTGGACACAGCCCGAGTCAGAGCAGACCCTTTTGAGTGTCCCTTGTACAACAGACACAAGAGTCCTCCCCCACTCCAGGGAACCACAAAAGGGACCAGAAGGAGTGACAGCCATGGGGGGGGAGCCGCCATGTGCCATTGCTAAGGATGCGCTCTTGAAAGATTCCAGGGCAAGAAGCAGGTGCAGGCTGGGGACAAAGACAACTCTGCAACAAAGAGATCTGAGCTGGTGCCCTGGATGCCCAAAGAGGGTCTGGCAGAACACTGGCAGAATGTTCTCATCCTTCAGAGATTCATTCTGAAGAATTTAGGAGTGAATATCTTGTCTGCCAACTTTTTCAAAAGTTTGCCAAATGTAAGCAAGCATTGGGTGTAAGAGAGGAATAAGAGAAGGAATAAGAGAAGTTGTCAAAAGTAAAATTTCTAGCCGGGTGTGCTGGCGCATGCCTTTAATCCCAGCACTGGGGAGGCAGAGGTAGGAGGATTGCCGTGAGTTTGAGGCCAGCCTGAGACTACATAGTGAATTCCAGGTCAGCCTGGACTAGAGTGAGACCCTACCTCAAAAAAATAAATAAATAAGAATAAAAACAAAAAAAAGTAAAATTTTTTTAAAAATGGAACCAGACGTGGTGGTGCACGTCTTTAATCCCAGCACTCCGGAGGTAGAGGCAGGAGGATCGCTGTGAGTTCAAGGCCACCCTGAGACTCCATAGTGAATTCCAGGTCAGCCTGGGCTGGAGCTGAAAAAAAGAAATCGGGGCTGAAGAGATGGCTCACTGGTAAAGAGCATTTCCTATGCAAGAGACTACTCGGTGAGGTTGACCCCCCCAGGACCCACAAAAAATATAGATATAGGGTTACATGACATAATTTATCAGATCGCATACTTTATAAGAAAGAGTATGTCAAGAGAAAAGATATGAAATCTTTTTTCATAAAAACAAAATTACATAAACAGGTAAAAGAGTGTTGACATGGAAATTATATTAGACATAGGTAAAGAAATCACATAAAATGTTGATAAGTGCATGCATCTTGTAACTTCTACTCAAGAGTTCCTGCTGCACGAGTTGTGGCTGTCATTTCCATCCTCCCCAAGGCCCTGCAACTCAGTTAATGACATACAATGTAAGCACTAACCTAATGTTCTCATATCTGGTGCATTCTGAAACAGATCTGGCCCCTGGGGCCTCCGATAAGAAGCCTGTGGGGCCAAGTGTCCCAGTTTGGGACAGTGAAAAACACAAAACCAGCTCATGTGTATGGCCTCAGCTTGGCTCTGTATGGATTATCTCATCGGTCCCCATGGCACCCCAGGACCCTCAAGCCACCCAGTGGGTGGAGACGTTGTCCATCCTGGGTCACGCTCGGCTGGCAGCCATCTCGGGGGCAGCAGGCTGGCTGCCCCAGTTGCTCCATGGTTCCTGTGAGCCTCCTAGCTTGGCCCGGAGTTCACTGAGGCACTGAGCTCTGTGTTAAACAGGATCACAGCTGTTCGTCACGGGGCTTACTGGGATTTCTCAGCGGCTGCCTGAGACACCAGGCATTTCCCTGAGACATTGTTCATGGCTGTGGGGCCTCCCTATGGCCAGGAGAACACCACAGTCCAGGCTTGGGCAGGAATCAAAGGGATGGCGAGTGGGGAAGCCCCTTAGAAGCAAGGTGGGTGCTGTTTGTCACCGAGGAGGAGAAGGAAGAGGGAGAGTGGACCCAGATGAACCTCTCCTCCCTTACTCCCTGGAGCTTCCTGCGTCTGCTTCTGCTCCCATCTCTGACCTGCTCTGGTTAAGTCCTGACGTGCTCCTGGCTCTAGGAGTGAGTTATCTTTTTTAAATATTTTATTTATTCATTTTCAAGCAGAGAGAGAGAGAGAGCACCAGGGCCACCACCTTGTGGGTCTGGCTTATGTGGGTCCTGGGGAAATGAACTGGGGGCCTCAGGCACTGGAGCCAAGTGCCTTATCCGCTGAGCCATCTCTCCAGCCCTGGGAGTGAGTTTTCTATGAAGTGGAATTATGACTGTGGCCATTGTCAAAAGCTCGAGGAGATGGTGTGAGCCGTTCTCAGCAACTTTACGCAGGCTATAAAACATGGAACACCCAGATGTGCCTCATCAGGAGAATGATACACTGGCCAAGGCAGGATCCCAGAATGGAATTCCACATGGCACTAAGAAAGAGTGAACCCTGACACATGAATTCATGGACCTTGTGACACACACAGGAAGGTCACCCAAAGGGGACAGAGGGCAGAGTGTGGCAAACAGCCACAGACAAGTTCAACATAGTGACCGTGGTATAATGACCCTCTGCACGACAGGGCACTGGTTAGGAGGGAAGCCAGGAGAGGCCCCTGGGAGCCAGGAGGAGGGGTTCATCTTGACCTAGATGTTCACACCAAGGTTCAGATATGAAATAACTTGACCAGCACACCTCGAGTTAAAGAAAAAGAGCAGGGGCTGGAAAGATGGCTTAGCAGTTAAGGTGTTTGCCTGCAAAGCAGAAGGACCAGAGTTCGATTTCCCAGGACCCATGTAAAGCCAGATGCACAAGATAGAGCATGTGTCTGGAGTTCGTTTGCAGTGGCTGGAGGCCCTGGTATGCCCATTCTCTCTCTCTCTCTCTCTCTCTCTCTCTCTCTCTCTCTCTCTCTCTCTCTCTCTGTCTCTCTCTCTCTCTGTCTCTCTCTCTCTGTCTCTCTCTCTTTCTCTCTCTCTCTCTCTCTCTCTCTGACTCTCTCTCAAATTAATTAATTAATTAAAAGAAAAAGAACAAAAAGAAAGTGTTGGTAGTGCCTAAGCAGTCTAGAGACAGGAGCCCATGTGCAGAGATGCCTAACCAGTAATCAGACTGGCATCTATCAAAGCCCCTTTGGGCTCTGCCACGTCTACTCAATCTGGCCATGACTTCAGGCCCCTCTCTGCTTAGGGTAAGTTTTCTTTTGAGGAAAAGTGGAAAGGTGGGGGTGGGGGATAACATGGAAAGGGGAGTGAGAGCTGGGCGAGAGCCAAAATAATCCTTTGCCTTCAAGACAAGCCTGTCAGGAGGGCTCTCTGGAATTCTGCTGCGTGCTCAGGGCTGTTTCTCCATGAAGTCCCACATTCCAGCTGGGGACCCGGCAACCTCCTCCAGCCCAGCTCCTGGTCATGGCTGTCGCCCAGTGTAAAACCCTCAAAAGGACCTAGATGTGGCAGGAGACGACAGCTGTGGCTTGTCCCAGGAAGGGGCAAAGGAATGCCCAGAGTTGTCCCGTCCCTCCTAGCTCGCCACTAATACACCACTGTGTTTGTCCAGAGGCCACAGGCAGTGGCTCTGCTGAGGCAACATTTTCAGTGAACTTGCCTCTCAGCCCCCCTCCCAAGTAGGGCTTCTCTAGCTTTCTCGGGAGGTGTGGCTGGCAGAGGAAGCAGGACTCTGGAGTCCTGCATGGACCACCTGGCCAGCTCTGTCCAAATTCCAGTGTTGTCCAGAGAGGCCATTACCATCAGAAATCAGGAAGTAACCAGCTCTGCTCACTCCTGAGCCTGGGAATGGGACCCCTGGCTTCTCCAACCCTCCTGGCTAGGAAGGGTCTGGTTATGTCGTAGTCAGCCACACAACGCTGGGATGAATCTCCAACCAGGCACAATTTTTGGGGAGGAAAGTATTTATTGAACAGATCCATGGGAAGTTAAGGAAAAAAGGCTGGCCCCCTTTCACAGAAGCAAGCAGAGACAGAGACAGCACCTCCAGAAGCAAGCAAGCAAGCACACTGTCACACTGTAATTCACAAAAATGCAGGACTGCCAGACCGTTCCAGCTTTTCTTTTGAATATCTATCCGTAGTATTTTGCATCCAATTTAGAAAGGGTCAGTCCCAGGAGGCTGGGCCAAAGTGACACTTCCTCCAGCCAGAAGCCTAGAGACAATTAATAATTTTAATAAACCTTTAATTCTTTTTAAAAATATTTTATTTTATTCATTTTCAAGCAGAGAGAGAGAGAGAGAGAGAGAGAGAGAGAGAGAGAGAGAGAGAGAGAGAACCAGGGCCACCTCCTTGTGGGTCTGGCCCCGGGGCCTTAGGCACTGGAGGCAAGTGTCTTAACCACTTAGCCATCTCCCCAGCCCATAAACCTTTAATTCTTCTGGGGAACATCTATTCAAAACTACCACAGGTTATATAACATAAGCATCTTCCAGCAGGGGTGGGGATGGGGTCCTAGCCCTAGCCTCACCTTCGTGCAGAAGATCTGGTGACTCCTTCCATGTTCTAGGATAATGGTGGCCTCCCATCACCTCTGAACCATCCTGCTGGGTGGCCAATGGATTCCCAACTGGCCCGCTCAACACCCACAGCTAAGTCTCGGTGGGACGGTAGCATTCACAACCTCCTGGTGCAGCTCTATAGACTCCCAAGCAGGGTTTTCACACATCACACATTGTTGCGGTCAGCTTCTTAGTTGCTGCGCAGGAAGAACCCAAGCAAAAGCAGCTTGTGGAGGAATGGGTTTATTTGGCTTATGGACTCGAGGGGAGACTCCATCCTGGCAGGGAGAACAATGGCATGAGCAGAGGGGTGGACATCACCTCCGCCACAGCACTGCAAACAGCGGCAGGAAGGTGTACCAAACACTGGCAAGGGGAAGCTGACTTATAACCCCCATAAGCCTGCCCCCAACAACACAGCTCCAGCGAGGTTGTAAAATCCAAACTGCCATCAGCTGAGGATCGATCTATCAGAACACATTCATTTGTTTGTGGAGGACATCTGGATCAAACCATGGCACACATATCTCATGCCCTTCCTGTTCTGTGTGAAGCCATCCCTGGACCCTGTGAGATCCCTCCTCCTGAGTGGACTCAAGAATGCGCCTGGATTAGTTACCTTCTGTTACTGGGGTAAAATATGTCAAAAATCTAGCTGGTCAAATTCATTGAGTCCACAGTGAGGAAGCAGACAGCAATGAACGCTGCAGTTCAGCCATCTCTCTCCTGTTTATGCAGTCCAGGACCCCAGCCCATGCAATGTGGGGCCCACAGTTAAGTCTTCTCATCTTAATTAACCCAATCAGGATAATCCCTCACAAACCAGGTGTGGATAGCATACTTTTAATCCCAGCATTCAAGAGGCAGAGGTAGGAGGATTGCTGTGAGTTCAAGGCCAGCCTGGGACTACCGAGTGAATTCCAGCCTGGGCTAGAGTGAGACCCTACCTTGGAAAAAAAAAAAAAAAAGATAACCTTCCACAGGTGATTCTAGGTCTTAACACATTGACAGTCAATATAAACTATCGTAGCTTCTCCCCACCACTGCCTGCAGTGGCATCTCCTCAGACTTGGGTGTTCTCCAGGCTGGTTGTGGTTCTTACTGAAAGGCACTATGACCCAGAAAACTGTCATAATCTGACCATAGTCAGGAAGCCAGAAGCAAGGGGGACCAGGTCCCTGCAGCACACACGCCTCCAAACTCTACTTCCAGACATCACGTCACCCAAAGGTGATCTCCATCCTGATTTCCACTGTTGCCCTGTCTCCTGCTCAGCACCTGGCGGGGCCCTGTGCAGATCTGGTCAGTTATTTCCAAGCACAACACCCTCCTCCACGGTGTGCTCAGCCCTGGCCATCACTCCCCCTACACCTCTGTGAGTATCCACATCCATGCTGTGGTCTCAGGAGGATGTCACCGATTGCAGGAGAAGAAGTAGAATGCTGACCACAAGAGCATCCTGGGACTTCTGCACAAATGACCACAAGCTCAGTGGCTTGTGGTATGAACAGGACTAGGAAGATGGCTCAGTGCTTACCTCAACAGCATGAGGACCTGAGTGCAGACGCCCAGCACCTACATAATGGGCAGGTATGAGGCTAGAGATGGCTCAGCAGTTCAAGATGCTTGCTTGCAAAGAGGGGCTCACAGACCAAGGTAGTGATTTGGGCAGCTGTGTCTCTGACAGGGGCGGAGACCTGTCCCCATCTAGGGTTTCATGAGAAGATTACCCACTTTCCACAAGTGCTTGAAATGTGTGGATTGCAGCTCCATGACTCCAGTCTCTACTTTGCCTTCATCATTCTCTCCCTTGATCCCTCTGTACCCCCCTGATGAGACCCCTGTGAGGATATTGCTCCCCACTGGATAATACAGGATCACCTCCCATACCAAGGTCCTTAATGACACCTACAAAGTCCCCCTGTTGTGCAGAGGACTCCAAGCACAGGTTGTGGGATGAGGAGAAGTTTTAGAGCAATACTTCAGATAACAGCCTGCTCACCTCAGGTGCCTGGGGTTCATTTGTTCAAGGAGAGCCATACCTAACCCCAAAAGGCTTCACCTGCTATTTGCATCTTACCTAACTTCCATAAAGTCAGCCCAGTTAGTTGAAGTTGTCAGAGGCATAGTCCCTGCCATCCTAGAGTTAGCAGGATGATGCCTCACTTTTTTTTTCTTCAGGGCCATTGGTGGCTTCCTGTTGGGATTCAAAGTTGAACTTTTGGGGCTGGAGAGATGACTCAGTGGTTAAAGGCAAATCCTGACCACCAAGTGTCGATTCTCCAGTACCCATGTAAAGACAGATACACAAAAAGGTGCATGTAGCTGGAGTTTGTTTGCAATGACAGGAGGCCCTGGTGAGAAAGAAAGAAAGAAAGAAAGAAAGAAAGAAAGAAAGAAAGAAAGAAAGAAAGAAAGAAAGAAAGAAAGAAAGAAAGAAAGAAAGAAAGAAAGAAAGAAAGAAAGAAAGAAAGAAAGAAAGAAAGAAAG
>PVHP010011244.1:0-43781 GCA_004024765.1 Zapus hudsonius | reverse complement strand
CCAGGGATCTTCATGGATGGGGACTGAGGTGGGGCCACCCCATCTCCAGAGTCAGCTATCCACAAGATAAACAACACATGATGATTTCTTAACATTCCTTATCTTACATGTCCCATCCTTAATAATGGCCTTAGTCTAATTCAAGATTGTCCTTTATGATCTACATTATATATTTAATATTTTTCCTTACCTTTGAATTAGAATTCAAAGATTTTACATTTAGTATAAAATAGCACATGGTTAAACTCATCTTTCACCTATATATTTTTTTCTGTCATATGTATGTTTTTCTTCCTTTCCTGGTTTCTTTTGGATTAAGTTGGGTTGCTTTGCTTTTGTTTTGCTGTTGCTTTTTTCTTTGTGTTGTTTGTGTTTCCTTGAGACAGTTTCTCACTAAACCTGGTGGTGTCATCTTTTGGGGGCCAGGCTAGCTGACTGCTTCTCTCCTTTAGCACTGAGCTCTCAGCAGCCTCTTATTTTCAGTACTCTGATGAGTTTTAGTCTCCTCAGTATCTCTCACCATCTCCATTAGAGAAGTCTCTCTGGCCAGCAGAAAGAGCCACGCCAATTTTCACTAACCTACTTCCTCTGCAATGGTCCCTGAACCCTGGTAGGTGTGACATGGATGTGTTGTCTTGTGTCTCCCCGGAATTCACAGCCATCTGCCAAAAGAATCTTCTCTACCCAAATGGGGAAGCAGCCCGAATATCTGGGTACAGACATAACCATATAGAGGGTACTCCTTGTTGAAATATTGAAGATCTGGATCTCTCACAGAGCTCTCCCTATTCCCTGGGTGGATTCTTTATTTCCAAAGTGATTCCGTTTTGCAAAGAGATTATAAAAAAGAAATAGAGGAGTAATGATTACTTTGTCACAGACCTTATATACTGTGAGAATTATCCTCACACTTCAAAAGTCGTACAGGGAAACCTGAATAAGTTTTGGGTCCTAATATCATTCTCCAATTCTGCTTAATGTTAACAAGAAAGCACCAGTGAAGGCAGGAATAGAGGACAATTGCTGAGCTCGTAGGTATCTGAATAAACACGTTCCTAGATGACGACTTTAACTACAGTGAATTTCTAAGCTCAAATGGCACCCACACATTTATGTCACTCATTTCCATACAGTTTGTGAAGTTATTACCTACTTGGAATATTATCCACTTTTCTTCATGTACAACATAAAAATTTATGATGGATACCCTTTAAATGTGTATCTGAAAGTATGCATGACAATAAAGTATGATTTGCAATGAGAGTAAGTATTTCATCTCCAGTTTTAATTATCTTTTTCTCTTATAGATGTATTCAGCAAACACAAAAGCAGAATGTGTCCTAATACAGAATATGTTGAGATCATTTGCATAATATTTCAAGCATTCCACATATTATTAATAAGAATTGTTCATCTATTTAATAACCACAGCGGTGTGAGTTCTCTTTTCTATGCAGAGTATTATTGAATTATACAATCTACATTCTCTTGCTCTTTATACCATTTCACAGCAAAGACATGTTTGTAGGATTTAAGCAATGCCGTTGGCTTCTGTGAGATTCCTTTATGCATTTCCTATTGTCACAGATGATAATTATGCCCATATACTCCAGTACACTAAGTGATTCATGAACTCTGCTAGCCTGTGATAGTTTATATTCCACCATAAAATGTGGAGCAGTGTGAAATAAAACTACGCAGGAGTCATCTCATGAAAATGAACCTTTCCACTTAGATTTTGGATCAAAAACTTTATGAGTAATGTACAGTGTCAGCAAGTTTGCAAAGTTCAGAAAATACACAGAAATGGCTGGAGAGATGGCTCGGCGGTTAAAGCACTTGCCTCCAGTGCCTAAGGCCCCCGGTTCAATTCCCCAGGACCCACAGAAGCCAGACCCACAAGGTGGTGGCCCTGGTGTTCTCTCTCTCTCTCTCTCTCTCTCTCTCTCTCTCTCTCTCTCTCTCTCTCTCTCATCTCTGCTTGAAAATGAGTAAATAAAAATATTAAAAAAAAGAAAATACACAGAAAGCACAAGGCACAAAGAGAGGAGAATGCTAAAGATACTTGGTCATTTCGTGTGGTGGGATTTTTACAAGCCATGGTGGAGGTCAGTAATGGAAGTTGTAGGAAGGTGTGGTCATGACCAGGTCAGTGTCCAGTCACACTACCCTGAAGCCTCATCCAGCTTGTCATCTTTCACAGATGCCAGAAGCCATCCTCTCCACTTACCTCCTTTTTCAGGTGTAGGAAATGTCACCAATGCACAGAGTCCTCCCAGGAGACCTCTGAGCTGCTTCGTCATCTGTCATATGAGTCACACTGGGCCCTTGCTAGTGGGAAGAAGATGGAGCTAAAAGTAACCAGGATCTTCCCTGAAGTGGCCTGTCTCCAGGGGCTCCATGTATGATATGCCTACATTCAAAGGGGATTAAACAGCAAAGTGATAGTGCAGGGTTTCCCTCTAGCTCAAGCTAGCCTGGATCTCACTGTGTCATTCCAGGCTGGCCTTAAACTCACAGCAATTCTCCTACCTCTTCCTTCTGAGTGCTGGGATTAAAGGAGTGTATCACTAAGCCACCCCCACCCCCAAATGTAATACTTTTTTGAGACAGGGTCTTATATAGCTCGAGCTAGCCTGGATCTCATTCTATGTAGTCTAGGATGGCCTTCAGCTCCTGCTCCTCCTGTCTCTTCCTACTGAGTGCTGGAATTCTAAGCATGTACCACCTTGTCCAGTCCAGCTGTGTGTGCACATGTGGAATGCCATTATAAGGAAGAACATCTTGTTTCCTTTGACTGAGGCAGGCACAGGGAAAGCTTGGTGACCTGGGACACTGTTTGGCTCAGTTTGTAGAGACACCCATTTTCCTAATGATGCATCTAGCATTTTGTAAGCAGCCTGGGACCCTAATACCTGCATGGAAGTGCACACACCCTACTTCCAACAGTGAAATAAATAATCTCACTTTAATTCAAGCATATTCTGGAAGACAGGGTCCCTTCCCTGTGGACTGGACTCCAGTGCACGCACAGTAAGGCAAACAGTCACTATGTTGCCTTGAAGGGATAGACTTCTATTTACCATCTTGCGTCTATGCTTAACTGGGCATTTGCATGGTTGAAACCAGATGCACCATGGGAAAGCACATTCGCAGTGGAGAGACGCTTACATACCCTGAGCCTGTCAATTAGAACAGAGAATCAGGCCTGGGAGGTGACTCAGTGGTTGAGTGCTCGCTGTGCAAGTGTGAAGGCCCATTGTCTAGTACCCACACAAACAACTGGGAGTGGTCACACACATCTACGAACCCAGTCCTTGGGGAGGCAGAAGCTGGAGAATTGTTGGGTTCAGTGACTAAAAAAAAAGGCAAAAACAACATCTCTGGTTGAGTGAGAGACCCTGCTTCAAGGAAGCAGGTCAATGGTGAAAAAGATTTATAAAAAAGATACCTGATGGGGCTAGAGAGATGGCTCAGCGGTTAAGGCACTTGCCTCCAGTGCCTTAGGCCCTGGGTTCAATTCCGCAGGACCCACATAAGCCAGACCCACAAGGTAGTGGTGTTGGTGCTCTCTCTCTCTCTCTCTCTCTCTCTCTCTCTCTCTCTCTCTCTCTCTCTCCTCTCTCCTTGAAACTGAATAAATAAAATATTATTTTAAAAAATAAAAAAAAGATACCTGATGTTCTCCTGTGACATTCGCATTTCTGGATACACCTGTGCATACATCAAACACACATCAAATCAAACACTACATCACACATACAAAGAGAGGAGAGAGAGTGAGAACCACTTGTAACCAGTTCCTTTTTCTCCCCAACAACTGTTCTTCTGGTGCATCCCCAAACCTTTGTATTTTGCTTTATACAATAAAAGGTTTGCTCCTTCGTTATCTGTGAGCACTTCTTTAATTCTTTAATAAAACGCCAAGAACCTGGGGACACCAAAACAGCACTGGTAACATGTTGTCAGGACCAGCCAGGAGCTGAGGAAATCTCCCCTGTCCTGTATGACTGTTACCCATTTCCTTCAGTCCTCTGCATCATACCTTCATCCTGTCACAGCCAGCAGAATTAACTCTCTTGTTTGGACGGCTGTCATGCTGTGCCTCTGCCTGTCTCCTGTGCAGAGGTTACACAGTTAGGGCACATGAGATGCCAGGACTCTGTCCCTGGGAAAAGGGAGTCTTATGGCCCGATTCCCTCTGCCAGCCACACCACCCTGAAATGAGATGGTAATGAAAGGGAAGAAGAGAGGCAACAGGTGCCTCTCTATTTAGGACTCAGAGAAAAATCAACTGTCTTCCTCTTCCTCCCCTCCTTCTCCTTCCTTCTCTTCCTCCGCCTCCTCTTCTTCCTCCTCCTAGCCCAGCTCCCATCTCTGATGCCCCCAATAAAGAAGAAGATACTATTAGGTTGTTGCATTTTGTTAACTCACTTGATTGGGCTCATGGCACACCAAGACCCCATTCTTACAATGGGTATAATAAGCTATGACTTCTAACCATCGTGATTAAAGGTTACCCCAAGTCTCATCAGGCAGTAATAGCACACATTCTAACACTTCTCAGGAAGCTCATCGGAAGGAGGCTACAGTCTCCAAGGAGGGCGTGAAAAGCCACTGTTCTCATCCCAGGTGACCACAGCAAGAAAGGACACAGATAATGTGGGACCCTTGTCCAGAGCCAAAGCAAATGAAGGAGGCATTGTTCAATGTCCATCCTTGACTCACAATTCCCCAGGAGAGATTCCCCAGGCAATGCCTCAGGAATCTACACCTTCAATTTGGCCTTTCCATCTTTCCAGGGGACAAACTAATGGGAGAATCAGGGATGGAGTTCTTTCTTTTCTCCCTTATTCTCTGTTGCATTTCATCCTGAGAAACTCACCTTCACTTTCATGAGAACCTCCCCTCAGATCTCTCCATAATCATTGGCAATATTTTGACCCGGACCACCTCAGGAAACATCATGTTTTTCTGTATCAGTCTTTGTGGTAGGGGACCATGGATAGCCCAGTCTTCAGCCGGGTTCTCCTGACCCAAGTGTGTTGTTACTGAGGGGTGCCATGCCTCTGGATAATCTCCCCCACCATGGCTCTCACAATCTTTCTGCCCCCTCTTCCGCTCAGTTCCCTGAGTCATGGTGGGTGAGTATTGAAGTTGCTTTAATGTTGAGAATTTAGGAGTCTTTGTGTCGAGAATCGTTGGCTTCTGTCTCACTGGCTTATCCTGTGTTGATTGAATGGCTGTAGCTGTGGGTCCCTTGTTCATCCCATCATTCTCTGTGGGGTTCCCTATGGATCCTCCAGGATATGACTGTGGTGGCTCATCTCTTGCCAGGATCTCAGCTTTCTGCCTGTGGTCGGTTGGTAGGGTTATTTGGGCCACAGCTCTCTCACTGCATCCTGAAAAATACAAACACAATCTCCATCGGAGAGTGAGATCAGTTTATTTTAATGCCCCTTCTCCGTGATTGTCTTCATTGAAGAGAAAATCCTTCCAGAAGCATAAAGAACTCCTGAATTTATAGGGTTACAGCTACAAAAGATATATAGTAATATTCAGGGGACTGTGGCACAGTAATTTTTCAGAAACTTAAAACAACATCCAAACTTAACTAAACAAAAGATTTCATAAGCAAATAATATGATTACCTACATATACCTAATAATTGCATGCTAGCCATAGTTGTAAGGTTATTAATTGCTATATAATGAATCAGCCAGAAATTATTGCACGTTTATCATGTTTTCCATTTTATTTTCTAAAGCCTTTAAGCGTATCTGCAATGGGATACTACCTGAGAGCCCATTATCTGTTCCAAAAATTGATTTTCAATTTATTTGCCTCCTCATGTCTCATCATGGCCAATCCATCTCCAGGAGCCTGTGCTAAATGGAAACATTAATTCCTGAAATTTGATTCGATGACACAAAATGGGCTCAAGCTGACACCTACATTACCTCCTCTGGACACATTAATTACACATTCTGTTTCTATAAATAAATGTAACTAAATATAGCTCTTAAGCCTGTCTCACACTTCACTGGAAATCAGGCCAAGGCTATTTACGACACCATGGAGAGGGAGGAAGCACCTGCGTGTGTTCTGGGTTCACAATCCCAGCACAGTTACCTGTACCTTTCTCTCGATTTGGAAGCTTTGAAAATGCAATCTGGAGTCCATTTTCTTTCATAATTATTTTTTAAATCTGGAAATGAGTTTTAGCAATGAAGTCCATTCCAGCGACTCAAACGGAAATTAGGAGCAAACAAATTATTATTTTTTTCTCTTATTGTTGTACACCTCCTCCCATGCAACTGTTGATGCCCTCACAATGGGCTTTCTTCAAGTTGAAGAAGGAGGAGGTCAAGGAGGATTAAGAGGAAGAGGAAAACAAAAGACTAGCATCCTCTGAGTTTATCTTCCTCCTTCTCTCCTCTCCCCATTTGTCTCTATCCCTTTCTTTTCCTTTCTCATAAGGATACAGAGACAGACATTTCTCTGCCGGCAGAAATTAGACCCTCACCAAACATAAAATCTGATGGTAATTTATTCCTGTGACAGGAAACAAAAATTGGCTAGGCAGTCAGTTAACAGAACCCCCCAAATGAATGTCGTTTTATTTTTCACTTGATTGAAAAGCAAGAATATCACTAAGCCTGCAGAAACCTAGATGTCCCACCCTCCAGGAATATTTTTGGATTAAGCTTGCACCCTTCCTAGAGGAGAGAAACTCTGACCCTTACCTAAGATTACTGGAAAAGCTATAAATCTGGTCGTTGTCCATAGTTACCTGTCAACCTGGTCTCCCCACTTCCCATAAAAAAAAAAAAACCCAGATCTGAGGCTCAAGATGAGCTTCTCAAACTTTGTCTTGCTTCTCTGGTCAAGAGCTCTGCCTTTCTCTCTCATGGGGCTTCTCAAACTCCCTCTTGCCTCCCTGGACCAGGGGTCACCATTGCCTCCTTATCTTAGGTTCTAGGCCTAAGCCCCCTTCTCTTCTTCATGTGTTAATTTTGTATCCTGCCACTCTGCTGAAGGCATTGGTCACCTTCGGGAGTTTACTGATACTGTTTTTTTTTTTTTGGAGGGGGTCTGATATATATATAGGATCATGTCATTTGCAAAGAGCAATAGTTTAATTTCTTCCTTTCTGATTTAAATCCCTTCTATGCTTTTCTCTTATTGCTTGGCCTAGAACTTCAAGCACTATGTTAAAGAGCAGTGGTGAGAGTGGACACCCCTGTCTTGTTCCTGAATTTAGTGAGAACTCCTTGAGCTGTTCCTCATTGAGAATGATTTGTGCTTTAGGAGATCTGTTTATTGTCTTTATCATATTGAGTTATAGGCCATCTATGCCTATTCTTCATGTTTTTGAACATGAAGTAGTGTTGAATTTTGTCAAAGGCCTTCTCAGCATCTATTGAGATGACCATGTTGTTTTTGTGATTAAGTCTACTAATATGGTGAATTACATTTATCGACTTGCATATGTTGAACCATCCCTGCATCCCTGAGATGAAGCCAACTTGGTCAGGGTGAATAATAGTCTTGATGTGGTTTGTATTCGATTTGCTAGGACTTTGTTTAGGATTTTTGCATCCAAGTTCATCAGGGATATGGGTCTTTAGTTTTCTTTTCTTGTTGCATCCTTGTCTTGTTTAGGAATTAGGGCAATGCTAGCTTTGTAGAAGGAGTTTGGGAGCCTACCCTCTTTTTGTATGTCCCTAACAAGCTTCAAAAAGAGAGGTTTAAGTTCTATGATGAAGGTTTTGTAGAATTTGGCTGAGAAAACATCTAGACCTGGGCTTTTTCATTTGGGGAGGTTCTTGATTACAGATTAAATTTCTGTGATTGTGTGAGGATTATTTAGTGTCTTTATCTGCTGTGGGCTGAGATTTGATAGTTGGTAGGTGTCCAGAAATTTATCCATTTCTTCCAGGTTCTCTAATTTTGTGGAGTAGAGGTTTTGGAAGTATGACTTGATGATACTTCTAATCTCTTCATGGACCATTGTGACTTCTCCCTTGTCATTTCTGATTTTATTGATTTGAGCCTTCTCTGTTCTTCATTTCATGAGATTGGCCAGGGGTTTGTCATTCTTATTGAGTTTTTCAAAGAATCAGCTCTTTGATTTGTCTATTTTTAAAATAATTTTCTTTGTTTCCAAGTCATTAATCTCAGCTCTGGCCTTCCTTGCATCTCGAGAGCCTAGGGTTGGATTTTTCCATCTCTTTTAATGACCTCTTCTAATGGGAGGATAGGTGGTTGATTTGAGACCTCTCTGTTTTTATTATGAAAGCATTTAATGCAATGAATTTTCCCTTTAGGACTGCATTAACTGTGTCCCACACATTCTGATGGGTTGTGTCCTCATTATCATTTGTTTCTAGGAAATTCTGAATTTCCTATCTGATTTCTTGTTCAGATGCTAATATCTTTTGAAATTTTTGGATCTTCTCCCATTGTAAATTTCTAGCTTTAATACATTGTGGTCTGATATGATGCAGAGGATTACATTGATCTTTCTAAATTTGCTAAGGGATGATTTATGGCCTAGTAGGTGGTCAGTTTTGGAGAAGGTTCCATGTGTTTCTGAGAAGACTGTGTAATCTGTGACCTTGGTGTGGAATGTTCTGTAAATGTCTGTTATCCCTAGCTTGCCTATGGTGCTGTTTAGTAACTATATTTCCCTGCTTGTCTTTTGTTTGGATGATCTGTTTAGCGCTGACAGTGGAGTGTTAAAGTCTCCTACTATCTTGGTGTTGGTGTCTATATCTGCTTTGCTTTTGAGTAACTTATGCTTTATGAACTGAGGGGCCCTTGCATTTGGTGCATCCATATTTAATATAGTGATGTCTTCTTGTTTGATCATTCACTTGACGAGTAAGAAGTGGCCATCATTGTCCTTTTTGTTGATTTCGGTTTAAAGTGTACTTTGTCAGATATTAGAATAGCTACACGCACTTTTTTATTATTCCCATATACCTGGATAATTGTTTTCCATCCTTTTACCCTCAATACGTTACTTTCTTTAGCAATCAAGTACGTTTTTTGAAGGCAACAGATGGAAGGGTCCATTTTTCTGATCCACCCTGCTATTCTGTTTTTTCTTTTTATAGGAGAATTTAGCCCATTTACATTCAAAGTTATAACTGTGACATTTGCTTTAAGCCCTCCCATGTTGGAGAGACCTGGGGGTTGATATCTGAGCTATTGTTATCTCTTTGGTGTTACCTTACTTGTTCTCTGTTCCTTTCCTGGGGTCAGTTGCTTGTTTCATCTGTGTGGGATATCTCACGTAGTAATCTTTTGAAGTTTTGGTTTTGTGTTCAAGTAATTGTAGATCTGGTTAATTTCATGGAATACTTTCATTTCTCCATCTATTATGATGGATAACTTTGCTGGGTACAGTAGTCTAGGTTGGAATCTGTACTACTTTAGGCCTAGAATAGCTTTATTCCAAGCTCTTCTGACTTTTAAAGTTTTTGTGGAGAAGTCTGCATTGAGTCTGATGGGTTTGCCTTTGTAGGTGATGAGTTTCCTTTCTCTCGTTGCTCTAAGTACTCTTTCTTTACCCTTGATGTTTGGCATTATAACTAAGATATGTGTTGGAGAGTTCCTCCTTTGATCCAATTTGTTTGGGGTCCTGCTTATATCTTTTAGATGTACAGGATTATCTCTTGCCAGGTATGGAAATTTTTCTTGAATAATCCTGTTTCAGTTTTTCCTCATTGTATGTTGTTACTGAGGGGGTGTGATGTCTCTGGATATTCTCCTCCACAAGCTCTTATATTCTTTCAGCTCCCTCTTATGCTCAGTTCCCTGAGTCATAGTGGGTAAGTTTTAAGTCTGATTTATTGCTGAGATCATATCTGTGTGCTTCTGCCTTGGGTTGTGTTGGGTAGCATTGGTGTCTGTCTCCCTTGACATGGGTTATCAGACTTGCTGTGGTGATTGGTCTCCTATTTGTCTCATCACTTTCTTGTAGGTTTCATTTGGACCCTGTGTGAAGGCCAGGGGTGGTTCATCTCCTGCCTGGATGTCAGCCATCATTCCATGTCTTGTTGGAATTAAGTTGTCCCAAGCTCTTCATTGCCTTCTGAAAAATACAAACAGAGTCTCCATCTGAGAGTGAGATCACTATAGGTCAAATGAGACAACGTTGCTAATTTGACAAGATTCTAATGGGTGTAGCCTCTCTGTCAAACTCTGGTAGTGGGAATTTCCCCTTGGAGCCTAGGTTCTTTGTCCCCATAAGATTTTGCCATGGATCCCAGTTCCAGCTAGTTCCTTGTCACTGAACAGATCTCTTAGCCAATCAGTAAGCCAGTGATTATTCTCCCACTAGGGCTGGGTGAGTTTTGAAGTATATTATAGAAAAAAGAAACATTCTCTGAAGCGTTTTCTAAATGTGATTATGGTGAGGGTTCAGAAGAGAAAATCAGGGGTTGTATAATAGCTTCTTTCTTCTTAAGAAATGCACAAATAACCAGCAAGGGACACTGAGAAATGCAGAGATTTTTTTTTTTTTGAGATTTCACAGAGAAATAAGCATGCTATTGTAAGCTGCAGGAAAGGTGATCGTGCTACCAGAGAATGCGGTTGAGCAATGTTCCATTCACAAACTTTGTGGAGAGGGGATCTGGGGAGGGATGAAGTTGGATATTTAGCTGGAAATATATCTAAACAAGGAGACAGAGTGGCTTGATTTCTACCACATTCTTGAGGTGAAACACGAGGAGAGAAATCACTTGCAAGAGAAGAAAAGCCCAAAGAAAGTCCAAGATTTAGAAAATCTTCAACCTGCTCAGATCTAGTCAGCTGTGAGCATGGGCTCTTGGAGAAGCCCCCCGATAATGGGGGGTGGGAAACATCTCTTTCCAATTGGAACAGAAGACAGGGTTCAACCTGAAGAACATTATGCTTGAGAATTGTGACCCCCTGGACTTTTCCTTGCTGAGTTTTGGACTTGCTTCTCTCTCTATTTTAGAAGGGACTGCTGGTCTTCTGCTGTCAATTTTGCAGACATATGTTCCCCAACTTCCTTGACCTATATGTGACTTCCCCTTTTCTCTTCTCTATGTGATGGTTTTCTCAGGTTGGGTGGGTTTCAGCTTCTTAGCATGTCTCAAACAATATTTCATTAAGTTCTGAAAAAAAGTAATTTTATGAAGCAATTCCAAATAACTGTAAAATTATGTTTTAATCACAACCAATTTTACTTCCAAGCTAATTAGAAGAAAAGAAGTGGAAAAGCTTTCCATCATTAATTTGAATAAACTATATCAAAAGATCTCATGCACTCAACATGCACACCTACCTTTTAACACAGTTTAGTGATATAAGAATACTGACTCTAAAACAACTATATGAAGCAAGCAGGAATTTTTATTTGAACTCAACCAAACCCTTGGTTAAAAGATGTTTCCAAAAATGTACTGTCACAACAAGAAGACATCTTCCTTAATTTCCCATAAGTAATTTAGTCTGTTTTCTTCTTTGTCATGGTTAAGTGCAGAAAATGAGAGATTTTTGTTTAGTGATTAGTTCTATATCTTTGAAACATTTCATCTTTATTTATATGCATTCTGAGAAAATCAGAGCTTTTCTATCTTCTCCCTGATACTGTGATTGAGGCTGATGGGACTGGACATAACATTTGAATCTGGAAGCTATTGTATTGATGTGCATTCTACAATGAGAAAATATCCTTTTCTGCTTGTAAAGTTAAAAACACATAAGTGTTTTGAATAGTACATCTTGCACATATATGTGAGCAATATATTTATCATGTATATGATATATACATATCAAATATATGATATATATTATTTATATATGTATATGTCATATTAGTTGTCCTTACCCTCACTATCTCTGTAAGTGATAACACTATTTACCAAAGATTTCCAGCCAGATTCTTGAGGGCTATCCATGACTCAAATCTCTAAACTTCCTCCACAATATTCAAACTGTTTTCATGTTCTGTCTAGTTCAGCACCATAGGGATTTCTTTTCTTCTTTGCTGAAATCTCTCATTTTGATCTCTGGTTTTGTCTCCAAATTCAGTCTTATTTCCATCCAGTTACAGAATATACACATGTTAATTACAGTGGCCAGATTAATAGTTTGTCAGTGACTACTTAGAATTTCCAGTGGAATCATTTCACCTGTTTGAAAATTTCATCTTTACCCTTTTGACCTCACCCATTTAAACAGCTCTGCGGTTAAATCCTTAGCTACTCCTCCCTCCCCATCCCGCTATCTTTCAATTGCTCCACGAAGCTATTTTCCCTTTGGTTTCTCAGTTTTTGGAGATCTTCAGCCTTTTGCCTATTCACAGGTCTGAATCAATTTGCTTCCAATTCATCTACAGTGCTGTAAAGGACCTGCACCAGAAGAGAAATCAACAACGTACCTCACCTACAATTTAGTTCAGAGACACGCTCATGCATACAAATGTACATGTACCAACTAATATACACATAACTGTGATGGTTATATGGTTTTTATATCTCTATATTTTTTACATTTCCTTATTTAAATGCTCATTTGAATATGTATACACATACATGTGTTTTCATATATGTATACACCAATCATGAAAAGTGTTTTCTTTCCTTCTGTAACCATATTGTTCTTTCCAGTACTTTTCACCTTTGGGAATTCTGCTTAAAGTAAGGTTTCTAATTGAGTGTGTGTTTAGTGGAATAGCATGTAGTCATACAGACATTCTTCTTTGTTGTTTATTTCTTTTTTTTATCTTTTCTTGAAACTTCTATGAATGTTAAGCCATTATAAATTATTTCAATCCATCCTTAAGAAAAAAAATCACATGAGAAAATTAGAAGCATTTAAGAATTATAACAAAGCTACAAATAAAGTAACATTGTATCAAAATAAATTCAAGTAAACTGAGTCTCTAGGGGGAATGCCTGATTTTTTGCCAAGTTTGTGGTATAAATACTCCAGCATTGCCAATATCAAGACGCTAATGCAATGTCATTGAACTGAATTCCAGGAAATGATGTATTTTATTCTCACAATCCAGCATTGTCTAGGTCCATCTTCCAGTGGTTTATGGTGTAGAGTTTTACATCATTGTCTCATAAGAATGACACTTTCAGCCTCTACCTAATGAGGCAAGAAAGCTTTCATATCTGCAAACTTTGTGAATTGACTCCATTTACTTAAAAAAACTTGCACTTTTATTGAGAACTTTACTGAGTGAACATATTAAAAATAGGTCATATTATCATCCAGTGATACTCTTATGGCACATCTCCTCCACCCTCATTCTACTGAGGGCTAACCTTAGTGGGGTATCAGTATTCTGCGTGAGGTCACTAATGAACCAGTCAGTTTCAGTGCCAAGAATAATGCCTCAGACTCTACCTTCCTACCATCTGGTCCTTACCTTTTTTTCTTGCCCCTCTTCCAGTATTCTCTGAGCCTTGAGGGCATGTCTCACTTAGTGTTAAGCTCCCAGCAGCCTCTGATTTATACTTTTATTGTGAACAATCTTTCTTCAGTTTATTTTCAAGATTAATTCTTCTTCCTTCTTAGAATAAATGTTTCTTTATACATCTGTTTGACAAACCAATCAGAAAAATATATGAGATCATTAAATGTCTTATCATGAGTGAATTAGTCTCTATGCTATCATATTAGATATTTGCTTGAATGGAGTTATTTGCATATAAATTAAGGCATCTGTAATATGATAAAGAATTTTAGGTATTGGGCTGGAAAGATTGCTCAGTGGTTAAAGTCACTTGCTTGCAAAGCCTGATGGTTTGAGTTCTGTTCCTCAGTACCTACAAAAATCCAGATGCACAAAGTGGCACATGCATCTGGAGTTTCTTTGCAGTGGCAGAAAGCCCTGGCCTGCCCATACCCACTTTCTCTGTGCCTGCCTCTATATCTCACTCTCTCTCAATATTTTTTAATTATAAAATAGTATTTCAGGTGGCTTCAATAGATTGCAAATACTTAGATATAATATTTGTTCTTGGGTAGGGTAGGGAGGTGGTTCAGTGGATAAGGCACTCGCTGCTCAAGTTGCAGTGCCTGAGTTTGAGCTCCAGAGCCCACATAGAAAGCTGGAAGCCAGAAGCCAAGACAGGATTCTTCAATCCCAACATGTTGATTCTGATGGTGAGATGGAGACTGAAGATTTTCTTGGAGGCCTGTGGTAGACTTCATCACAGTAAAGAAGTCTTTAAAATGTATTATGTAACCAATGCATGATTTTTTCCCTTTCTTTTATGTTGTTCTAGGGCTGAACCTCAGGTTTCATGAAGGCTAGGAAAGCATTTATGTCAATGATCCCAAGACTGACAGTTTTTTATGTAAAGACAGTCAACCCTGTTCTATGTTGTGAAGTTTTCCATTGTGAAAGAGTGGTTTTCTTTCAGGAAGAAATGACCAATTACACAGGAGGAATGGCAGGAGAACTTTGCAATGTGAGTAGTATTCTGACTTCTTCCCTATTGACTTTTATGAGTGTTCAATTTATTTGTTACCACAAACATTGGTATCAGGATCTTTGCAACATGAATATTTTACACAAAATGATCACCTATATGTGTGAGTATAATCACATGTATTCACCTGATCCATGATTGGATTTAATATTGTAATCTATAAATTATTTTTAGAAATTATATTAATTTCTAAATATAGCATAATCATATTAATTATATTAATACCATTAGGGTATAACACATTTCCCTATGAATATTGAACACGTATTTGAAAAACATTAATACAAATAAAACATTCTAATGGGTTTATGGAAATTCTAAATAACAATGTTAAAAATTCCCATTTTTGTCACATTATGTAGGAAACCAAAGGTGAAATCTAAGTAAGACAATGAAAAGGATTTTACAAAGGCAGTGCTAACATTTAAAAGAAAATGAGGTCAGTTTGTAGTAGCCAAATGATGAAGAGGAAACAGAGTTACTCTTGTGAAATTGGACCTTCAGAGGCTGGAAGATGGTTCAGTTGGTAAAATACTTGTCCTGAAGCATCAAGACCCAAGTTTCATTCCCAGGACACTTTAAATATCAGGCATCATGGTAGATGCTTACAATCTCAGAACTGGAGGGTCCTTGAAAGTGTGGGCCAGCATATCTAGTATATTTGGTGAGCAATGGGCCAATAAGAGACTGTGTCTAAAACAGATGGATGTCGGTGAAATAACAGAAGATGTTATCCTCAGGTACAAACCAAAGATGCCAACTTCTGTTATTTCAAATTAGAGTGTTTTTTTATGTTTCTAATTTTTTTCAACATACAGCCTTGCTCTAGCCCAGGCTGACCTGGAACTCACTCTGTAGTCTTAGTCTGGCCTCAGACTCACAGTGATCTTCCTTCCTCAGCCTCCTGAGTGCTGGAATTAAAGGTGTGCACCACCAAGTCTAGCATTAGAGCATTTTAAATAAATAAAACTAGAGGTCAAGTCTAGACAAATATAGAAAAAAAGGATAAAGCTGATGAAGGAGGAGAGGAGAAATTGAGAAAATATAGAAATAGAAAGAGAAAAGTCAGGAAGAAGAATCTAAAAAAGCAAGAACATAAACTAGTGAAGCTAAAACAGAAGGAGAAGAAGGAAGGTCGACTTTGCAATGTTTTAAAGTTGTTATTGGTCACTGGATTTTTTTCTAATTAAATCCATATAAAAGACACTTTCCTATTGTCCTTCAAAATATCTCTTTCACTTGGGGATGGAGCTTAGTTGGTAGAATGCTTACCTACCATGTGCAAGCTATGTGTTTAATGCCTGGAATTCTAACACTTGGGAGGTGGAGGTGAAAGGAACAGAAATTCAAGGTCATCTTCAGCTACTCACTACATGGGAAGTTCAAGGCATTTTAATAAGAAGAAAAGAATGAAATGAGTTAGTAATTGTATTAATGGGTAGCCCAGGGCTGGAGAGATGGCTCTGCAGTTAAGGCACTTGCCTACAAAGACTGAGGACCAGGGTTCAAATCCCCAGTACAAGTAAAGCCAGATGCACAAAGTGGCACATGAATCTGGAATTCACTTGTAGTGCCTAGAGGCCCCAGTGTACCTCCCCACCTCTCTCTCTCTCTCTCTGTCCCACTCCCTCTCTCTCACTCTGCTTGCAAATAAATACATAAAATGTTTAAAAATTAAAGTAAAAATGTTTAGCCCATGCTACCCTGGGACTCTTGATCCTTCTGCCTCTGCCTTGTCATCAACTTCGTACTTGCATGTGCAACCCCAAATGGCGAGTTAAAGTAATTTTTGAAACCCTCTACAAGAGTGTCGGGTGTTAGTAGGACTATGTCATGGTTTGATCCAGGTGTCCCCCACAAACAAATGAATGTGTTTGATTGATAGGTCCTCAGCTGATGGAAGTTGGGGTTTTACAACCTCAATGGAGCTGTGTTGTTGGGGGCAGGTTTATGGGGTTATAAACTAGCTTCCCCTTGGAAGTGTTGGCATACCTTCCTGCAGCTGTTTGTAGTACTGTGGAGAAGGTGATGTCCACCCCTCTGCTCATGCCATGACTTTCCCTGCCAGGATGGAGTCACCCCTTGAGTCCATAAGCCAAATAAACCCATTCTTCCACAAGCCACTTTTACTTGGGTTTTTTCTGTGCAGCAACTAGAAAGTTGACTTCAACAGTTTTAGTCCCGAGAGTGGGGTCATCTGTTGTTGCTACAACCCTGATCTTGTGGCTTTGGTCTTTTGGAAGTGATTTGCAGGAGGAATGTGGAAGGATTTGAAATCCTAAGAGATGGCCTCGCAGTGCCGTAAGCCTGATGGACCATTCTGGTCAGAGTTGAAAGACCTGAATGCAATAAGAACTATGGACTGTGAGGTTTGGCTTATGAGGGCGACAAAGAACTTCATCAGGACTGTGCCAGAAGCAGTTTGTATGAGAGGCTTGTTGTGTTCTGCCTGCCTGTGTCCTGAGAATCTGTGCAGAAAGAAAGATCTTTTGGCCAAAACTTCTGCCTGTTCAAATGCAATCGTTTGAGAGATGACAACCATTGAGATTGGGCCAAGTGGTCTGCATTGGAACAACAGGAAGAATGCAGATTCTTTGAAGTAAGGGGCCTAAACGCCTTGTTCCCCCCCCCCCCCGGATTAACAAGTAGGTACCTCACCTGGTTCTGTGGAATGGAGATTGGTTTGAAAGAGAGGGTCATTGGAGTTGCAACACAGTTTGTTTTTTTGAAAAATAGCCTTTAGCAATGTGAAGCAGGTGTTCTAGGTTGTTTGCATGGAGCCCGATGGAGCCATGAGAATTAACTGTGGGTTGCAGTGGAGACCCAATGAATTCCAGGACTATGGATGGCTGCCAAGGCAAGCTGCCAGCACTGGATAAAGTTTTCTCGGATTGTGAGTAGTTGAGCTGGAGGGGCGGAATTGAATCTCCAAGAGACTTGTTATTGGCTACAATCATTGAACTTGGAGTTAGAGACTGATGCTGCCCTGCTTGCTTTAAATCTTGTATTGGTTCAATCAGTTTTTGCCATGCCACATGTTTTGCAGTGTGAATGTTCTGTGCCTTTACGGGTTTATTTATTTATTTATTTATTTATTTAGGTATTATGGCTCAGTTGAAAGCTTTGGGGAGTTAGCAGTTGAGCTGAACATATTGTATTTACATCATGTATGATTATTAGTTTGTGGGGGCCAGGGGCGGACTGTCATGGTTTGATTCAGTTGTCCCCCACAAACAAATGAATGCATTCTGATTAGTAGATCCTCAACTGATGGCAGTTTGGGTTTTACAACCTTGCTGGAGCTGTGTTGTTGGGGGCAGGTATATGGGGTTATAAGCCAGCTTCCCTTGCCAGTGTTTGGCACACCTTCCTGCCGCTGTTTGCAGTGCTGTGGCGGAGGTGATGTCCACCTCTCTGCTCATGCCATCATTTTCCCTGCCAGGATGGAGTCTCCCCTCGAGTCCGTAAGCCAAATAAACCCATTCCTCCACAAGCCACTTTTGTTCGGGTTCTTTCTGAACAGCAACTAGAAAGCTGACTACCACAGACTATGAGAAGGTTATACTGGAGATTAGAATCAATGAATATCAATGGCAGAAGTGCCAGACATACAGCAGAAGTGGAAGTGAATTTTCTCAATATACATGCCTTATTTTGTTTTATTGTGAATGATGCAAATACATAAAATGTAAAAGCAATAATAAATTTAAATGCAAACACCTCAAACACATTCAATTGGTTCTACCTTTTTACACAAAGTGCATGTCTTCCCTTTGGAGACAAGCTCATTTAATTTCTTTGAATTTACTTATTCTTATCTGGATGACTTTGTTTATGCTTTTTCTTCTTTCTACCCTTTCAAGCATTTCTTAGAGGACTTGACACCTGACTCAGAAAGCAACACATCTTTATTCCCATAATAGCAATTTTTAATTATGTTCTTTTCATACTACTTGAGATCAATTTCTATTTTACTTATTTTAATAAATATTTTGCTTGCGTGATTAGATTTTCCCCAAAACTGCAATGACTAGTATGTTCTTGGGATTCTAGACATAGTCAAATTTTTAATGCAGGGAATGTTTAATATACGAGGGTGGTAGATCAAAAATAAAGAGGCATCAATTTGCATTGATTCTTGAAACTATGGAGATTCCAGGAACCAAGGAATGCCATCCAGAACACACTTGCTTTGTGTCTTATTCTGTATTGTTTTTATATAATGATTGCCTGATTACTTTTTAAAGTGTTTTCTTAATCTCATGCTTGTTTTCAAAACATTTTTTCAGAGACAAGTGTTTATCTTTTCAATTACTGTGCAATGTTAGCCACACTTTGATTGCTGTTTAGAAAGCTCACTGAAAGAGACTTCTTTCCTCAGTTTTCAGAAAACTTGGACAGGTTTTCTTTTCACATTTTCTTTATCCATTTTTCTCTTTTATGTAAAACAAGATTATTGTAAAACTGCCAGCTGCTATTGAACTCCAGATCTGCAGACAAGAGGCACAGCCAGTAGAAGGGCATCGTGTGGGTATTCTCAGTAGTTTCAACAAAATTTAGGGGCAGTTATATACCAATAAATACAACTATGTGCACTTGGTAAGCACATGCCTCCTTTGAAAATACATAGCAAAATTTTTCTAACATATTTTCTTCATATGCTTTATAAAATAAAAATACTTCATAAATAGACCAATCATTTTATATATCATCAACTAGTGAAACTTTGTGCTTAACATGTTTTCAAATATTTTCTTAGATAAATCTAAGGTTGGAATATCCAGCCTAGACTGGTTTTTTTGGATACATACACAGTGAAGCAAACTGTGTTCTCTAAGTGAGTTTTTAGGAAAAAGGCCCTATCATCTAATACCTACATATAACTGGGTATACATATGACTAAAATCAGATGCATCTTGGGAAGGTGTGTATGCAGTAGGAACAAATGTTATAAAACACAAACCTGTCCATCAAATCAGCACACCACCAAAACTGTGCCTCTAGCAGCTGATCTATGCTCCCCTAAAATCCTATGAGGAAGCACCCCAAACCACTTCCTGGGACCTGTGATTCCTCTCCACTAAAGAGAACTTGCTCACTTGGCTTTTATTCAAACCTTTTCTATCACTTTGTGCCTAATATAGTGTTTCAGCATGACTACATGTATATGCCTTCCTTCAATTCCTTCAGTAAGAACTTGGAAACACTAGAAAGTATGTGTGCGTGTGAGAGAAAGAAAGAGAGAGAGAGAGAGAGAGAGAGAGAGAGAGAGAGAGAGAGAGAGAGAGAGAGAGAGAGAGAGAGAATGAAACAGTGTAACCATTGGGAACAGAGAAACACAAATTCTGTTTATCTACAGGCTTCAAGTCTATATGGAAGTGTTTACGGAACACACAGTAAGTCACAATGGGATAATCATGGTCCATCTCTGTGAGTTTGGAGAACAAAGAGATTTTCTTCAAAACTGAAAAAAACTAGCTCCTTTTCAACAATGCTTTTTCTGTTCCTCACTGAGGAATACTGAAAAAAATGGGCTGTGGTTTTCAGAAGATTAGGAGACTTTGCCTGCCTATCACAAACCAAACATTATTTGTGTGACTGGCCATATGAATCATGTGTGGATAGTAGCATTCTATTATCATGCACAATTTATGCAAAATGCCTTGAAATATTTGGAAAATTCAATTGAATTTCAAGAACAATTTCCTCTCCTGCCATTCTGTGGACTCTGCATCAATGTCCACTTTAACCCTTGTGTGTGATATTTTGTGATCACTCCTAGACAGTAAGAAGGGAAAGCATACCTTCTATAAATTATAACCTCCTAAGACCCTGGTTTAAGTGTGCTTCCACAGCACTATGGAAGAAGGCAATTCACAGTAAGCAGAACTCTAGCCATTATGTTACCTTTCCTACATGCCTGAGAGGCTGTGGAGTTGTGATCATTTATAGTCAGAATTGAAAACTCTTGCTGAAATATTGTCTGCACATTTGCCCATTTTAAGGCTCATTAATGATGCTGGTTCAGAAGAGGCCCTTTATAACTGTGAGAAAATAAACTAAGAACAACCCATTTCCCTCGCTGATGGCTTCTCCGGCTGTCTCATGAGGTGAGGTTGGTGGTGGTCATGTTGAATTGTTTAACCATATGCTTTGAAATAATGGTCTCCCCTCACCAAGGCCAACTTGGCTACAAATCCAACAGCAGCTTTAGCAAAAGAAAGTTGATGGTGGTTGACACTTTTTTGGCCCTCTCATTGCTGTAATCAAAGATGGATATGTTAAGTGCTTGGTCCCCAAGGTGGACACTGTTGTAAGGTGTTAGGACCTGTGAGAAGTAGGAATTTATGGGAGAATTTAGGACATGTTGGTTTTGCCCTGGAAGACATTGTGAGGCCTCAGCAAATCTTCTCTTGCTACTTTATTTCTCATTAAGAAAGTGGTTTTTCTCTGCAACCCACTCATGAGAAGTCATCCCCAAAACCATGGGCCAGAATCATCTTTTATTTTCTCCTGTATAAATTGGTTATTTCAGGTATTTCATCACAGGGACCCCAATCTGATACATGTGATGATGATCAATTCTGATCTTTCCTTTTCATAAGATCCCATTCTTGCTCTCCCCTCTCTTTCTCTCTTTCTTTCTCTGGATGTTATGTGTGGATGTGTGGGGGTGTATGCACATGTGTGTGCAGATGGACATCTCTTGTATGCATATGTGTGGACACCAGAGGAAGGTATCTGATGCTTCCTCTCTCTCTCTTCCATCTTATTTTTCCTGAGATAGAATCTCTCACTGAACCTGGAGTTCACTGTTTTTCAGTTAGATTTGCTGTCAAAGTGCCCAGTGAGCCTCCTCCTCAGCTCTGAGAACTAGAAGATGTGTCTCTGCAGGATTTTTCACATAAGAGCTAGGGATTGAACTGGGGTCTTCATGTATGCATAGCAAGCACTTTTACCCCTGAGTCATCTCTAGCCACAAAGATTCACATTTCCTGAGGGTCTGTGACAAGACTGGTGAAAGGCATTGTTTTATATTTTATGTAACTTTTTGCCATGGAAACCAAGACTTCCTGTTTGGACAATAAAGTGCTATGGGCTTGTATTTGCTGCTATGAGTAATTAATCTCACTGCTCTGCAGGGAACTAGTTTATGTGCCCATGAGGAAGATGATGAGAATTAGGAGTGTCCTCTGGTTACATCAATATTTCCTCCACTACCACATTTTGAAAATGAAATATCATGTCTTGATTGAGTTTATCATGCATTCATATTTTGGGAAAAATTCTGTCTGCCATATTTTCCTATTTCCTACATAAACTTGTTAAATTCTATCTGAATTGATGAATACACTCCATCTTTTATGGATTTACCCAGATGTATTGGAATTTCATATCAGGCTCTAGCACATACTCCTTGTGTATGAAAGGATTACAAAAAGGGAGTTAATAGCAAGATGATTTTTACATTGCATTCTTATAAAATGAATCTTGCCTGGCTTGATGGTACATGCTTTTAATCCCAGCATTTAGGAGGCCAGGTAGGAGGATCTCTGTGGTTTGAGGCCAACCTGAGTCTACATAGTGAATTCTAAGTCAACCTGGGTGAGAGCAAGAACCTACCTTGAAAAACAAAAATAAGACAAACAAAAAAGAATTTTTAACTCACACATTTTCACAACAGACAAGTTGTTTTTTGGTGGACTAGATTTTAAGACTATGCACAAAGATAGGCTTAATGATAATTCTGTCAGAAATTTAAGAAATTTTCAAAACACAATTTTGAAACATAAAATAATAATGAAGTTTAAAGCAACATGGTTGTCTTAAACATCAATTCATTTTTTTTCTAGAGTGATTTCCTTTTTTGTGAAGGACAGAAACATAAAAAAAACAATTTCTAATGTAGGAACAAAGTGGGGTTCAATGGAATAATGGAGGAAGGGGGATAAAGTTGAGGGGTGAGAAGGGAGCATGTCAGTATTTAAGTAAAGTTTTAGTGTTTTTTTTTTTTTAAAAAGAAATTTCCTACATTCATTTTTAGCTAACATTCCTAAGATGATTTATGTTCCTCATCAGAGACAGTGAGAGCCTGGAAACTTCCGATGAGATGAACAGGACAGAACAGGACACCTGACATGCATTTGGACATTTTGGAAGATGGCATATGGGGTGCAGCCTTCTTAGCAGAAATCATTTCTGCCCCAAAGTGTCACAGTGTGGGTGAGACTCAGCATTGAGATGACACTTTCCAGGTTTTCACATGATATTTCCTGACTGAAGAGAGACACTCCTCAGAAACATTAAGTGCAGCTAATTTTACCACTCTGAGCTGGGGCCATTCTGACATTTCCATGCTTAACAAGAGATTCTCCAGATCCAGCATCATCCTGGTCATGACTGTGCATGAGACTCTTTTTGCAGCCTTGCTTCTTTGAGGGAAGTTTCTAGAGTGTCATCTTAGACATTTTTATTGAGCTGTCTCACCAATCCTCTATGTCACTTGACATGTTGTAACGTGTCCATTTCTTTTCAAGTAGTAGAATTTGTTCTCTGATCCAGAAACTTGATCAATACAATGTCCACAAGAAAATATGAAGAGCAGAACATCCACCTCAGCACAGTGTGCTGATCTTACATCAAGCAATAATCCCTTACTTGTCCTTTTACACAAAAACAACGAATTCTAAGAATTGCACATTTACAGGGCTAAGATTGCTTATCTAGCCAGAGCAAGGCCCAGGGTTGGGTTTGGTCCCCAGCACTGAGCAAACAAGCTTTACTTCTAAACTTCATTTTGTTCTCATCTGGGCTTTCCTATTCCCCTCAGGAAAAAAAAAATCAGCTACTATGGTAACATTCTTTGTTCTTTCCATTTGAAACTGTCAATTTTAAATTTTGATACAGAAGAACAACATAGCGGTGAAGAACGTTCCCAACTAAAAAGCTCAGTTAGGCACCTGGGCAGGTGGAGAGCAAGAATCTGTTTATTTTTCAGAAGGCAGCAAGAACCGAGGAAACCCTAATTCTACCAACAAGAGCAAAAATGATAGCTGACTCCTTGGAAAGAGATGAACCACTCCTAGGAATCAGCCAGGATTCAGGTGAAACCACAGAGGAAGTGGAGAGATGAGCAAGAGTGCTGCTCCCACAGGGAGCCCATCATCCTGTGGGATGAGGGGAAGGAGGAAGGGTTCATCCAACATCAGGGGAAGTAAAGACTCCATGTGGAAATCTACTACCTTGTAAACTAATTTGCAGTGTAATTCATAACATACTGCATGATGGATAACACTGTTTCCAGAAGCTAAGGACCATTTATTTAATCAGGCACTTTATCCTGCGCTAGGAATTGCTGGTCAAGGACTCTCTGGTGGTCCCCAAACAATACAGGCTGCTGCTGTTGCTCATGGCTACCCACCAGAACTAAACAGTAAGACCTTATTGCTGAAGACTCCATACCCTTTGGCTGCTGGAGGTAGAGAGACAAAGCCGGAGCTAACTAAACCAGCAGCTTCCTACCTGCAGCCTGGCTCTTTCAGAACTCAAGGTGTTGTGTCAGCTGCTGGAGGAGGAAATCCATCAATGGCCTCACCCAGCTGTGTAGCTGGCCTGCAAGCTAAGGTACTCAGCAACTCATGGCTGGTGCTGTTCTCAGCCTTGGGGAGAGAAAGCTTGCTCTTTGCAGCCAGCTCCCATTAATCTAGACTCATATCCAGTGTTGGTGCTGAAAAGAAGTGTCTGCCAAATGCTCAGCCCTATATGAAGCATCTATGTCGTCTTTCCCCAAGGCTCAGGAAATATTGCCTAAGTGATGGGGGGAAGACTTTAAGATCTGGAAGGCAGAGAGAAAGCAAGTGAACTCTTGCCTGGACATGACACTCAATGGACTCAGGAACTTAGGGCAGCTGTGGTTGGCCAGTCAACATTCCATCAGAGATAAGGAAGGGACTTTTGAGTCCCATCCATCCTGGGGAGTTAATTGTAGTCAGTGGTTGCTTGGGGAGAGGGGATCATTCTCTTCAACGATTCTCCCACTACTGTGGGAGGAAGAAGGGGTTTGGTAAGAGAAGGAAAGGGCAAGACAACAGAATGTTGAAACTAGAGGATCTAAGAACAAATAAAAAATTATAAAGAAAGTAGCATTGCTGCTCAACATTTTTTCAATAGTCCCTCACTCCATTACATAACCAATTTAGGTTTATTGTCAGAGAAATGTAAACGGCATAGAGACGTAAGTAGGTTGGTGGTCACTTGGCATTTGCCCTCTATGGATATGACCTGGTGTGTTTTTTGTGTGTGATTTGCTAAAGCTTAACTGCTGTGATTGGCCAAGATTCTTTTGCTTGAGTAAGAGCACATGTTAATGAGATACAATTTGTTTATGCATCAAGATAAGGCACAGTTCACTATGTAGGGAGACATAAACCATACTTAATCACAGAAGTACAGGGATATATGTAGATCAAGCTTATTTCAACTTAACAGGCATAAGAAATGATACTGAAAACTGGACATAGGAATGGATTTTCATTAAATGATGGAAGGAATATGAGAATCATAACAGAATCAATTACACAAATATAACCCAAGTATTTTACCTTTTTGAAGAAACAGATTGAAAAGCTTCCCCTAAATACTTTTTTTTAAAATATAAATTTATTGTCTATACTGAGTTACATTATTTAGTGGGCAAACCATGAGTTGTTATCCCAAATTCCCCAATTCCCCCCCTCCCCCTCCCTTATCAGTTGGATATCCAGGCTGAGTACCCCTAAATACTTTTAATAGGTGTATGAAAAACACACATCATTACAATTAGATGAAGGCCTGGAAGGATCTCAGTGGGTAGAACACTTGTTTGCATACACAATAGCATTACCAAAAATAAAAATTAAAGGAATGTATGCAGAGAAGAATTCAAGAGAATTGAGCTGCCAGTATAGCTCCTTCAACAATAGGAGATCCAGGGATGGGGTGATGTCACAGCAGTTAACAGCCTTAGCTTGCAAACTTTCCAGCACAAGTTTCATCTTCATCAGAGCACAAATCAAGCCAGATGCAACGTGGCACACATGCCTATAATCCCAACATGTCTACAGCAATGGAGGCCGAACCAGAAGAATGAGGTTCCTTCAGCAGCAGTGGCAAGAGAGAGACCCTGTCTAGGAAGAAGGGCCAAGAAATACCTGGAGGTTGCCCTTTGACCTCCATGCACCATAGACTCTGTACACCCACAAATAAACATACACCCATACATAAATAAGGAAAAAGAAAAAAAAATGAAAATAAGAAGTATGGAAGGAAAACAAATCAGTATACAGAATGAAAATAAATTCAGGGATTCCATCTTTTACATAGACAAGGATAAAAGAACTTAGGATGGATTCATAGCACGCCACCACAAATCAAATGAAAAATCTATACTTGGAGAGGTTTGTAGAACTCAAAAGTAGGTCACACTGCGTGGACACTTTTGTCAAATAAAAAGGAGAGCAGGGCAGTAAATTTTTCAAAGTTTAAAAGACTCTACTCCTCATACCCATTGTCATATATGGAAAGGCTCAATACCATTCTTATTAGTTACCTTCTCTTATTTTTAAAATCAAAACTGATCTTGTGAAGCATCAGAGAGGAAGGTTAAAAGTGAAAGAAAATGGTAGATAATGAAGGACGAGGCAAAAAGTTTATTAAGCAAAGCAACCAAACAAAAACAGGTGCCTGCAAAACCCAACATAAAAAGGTAGAAAATATCAACGGAGTGTTAGGGAAAAAATAGAAAAGCATGGCAATTTTCTCAGAGAGCTGTGTGCACTGAGGAAAAGAAAATACTTCTTCACAGAGCAATAGGACATCTGTGCCGTCCCCCAGAGGGCTAGGTAAGAAGCTGGAAGAGATTCAAGAAGCCACAGCCAGGCAAACCACATACTTATCAGGGAAAGTATAAATAACCAAACAGGAAAGGCACATTTATACCCTTATAAATGCCTAAAAGGAGTCTTGGGATCTAAAGATTGCATGGGTGAGAAAATGCAAGCTTTGGAATCTTACAAGGTGAGGAGTTTCAGATGAAGGAGGCAAGAAAACTCTTCCTCCCCTATTTTGCCTCTTTTGCTCACCACAGACCATCAAATCCTCCCAAGAATGGGCCTCGATGAAAACAAGGTCAAGGAGTCCACCTGCTGTCTAGCAGAGGGTGAGGTTTATGTCAACATGAAAGTCTGCTTTCCCTCCATTCCAGAAGAAAATCATTGTTTCCCAAAAGAAATTGTAAACATAGGCCTGTACCCATAGTGATGTGAAGTTCGAGGTTATTTCTTGGTAAGACCCATAAAAATCTAAACAGGAACATTAATTTTCAATAGTTCTAGTGGGAGCTATTGTGGGTGCTACACGAAGATGAAACCCAATATCCATGAAATGAAAAACCCTCAATTTCTTCTCATGGGAGCACCAACTTGGTGTATCATCAGTGTGTATGTAAATTGTAAGAAATTCAGAAAAACGAACCAAGTGGGAGATGGGAGATAACAGAGACGCTCAAATGCAAAGGTCTCTGCGACCTTCACTGCAAAATATTCTAAAGTCGATTATAACCTGGAACCCTCAGGATGCATACACAAAGAATAAAGTATTATTCAAAAAATAAAAAATAAAAGAGCCCTGGGTAAGTTCCTCTTATGCTAATACATTCCCTTCTGGTGCCCACTTCTAAAGGGTAGTTACCAATATTCTAGAGCAAACTCCATTCTGCAGTCTAAACTGTGAGAACCATCGAAATCCGAAACTAGAAAAGTCCTTGATCATTAGTGATAAAAGCCTTTGAAGTGTTTATTGAGCTAGCAGTAAGGAAAATAACAGAGACGGATAAAACAGTATTATTTACAAAGCCATGAAAACTGATTTCCTATTAGCACATCTTTCGATGGCTTAAATTGGGTTTTTAAAAATGATTTCACCTTCACCCTAAATAATTTTCACAATTAACATCTTTTATGCATCTGCAATTCTTGTGATTAATTCCAGTAGTATTCCTTAGACATGATTATACTCCTTAATGCCAGTTCCAAGTATTCCAAAGGGACTTCAAACATGTTTCGAGGGAACAATGGCACAAAGCATTTTGGTGTAATTATAGAACTAATAGTCCATTTTTACAGTCTCTGTAGTATTATTTTGCTTTATTTAGGCAATGCACATACATTATTTCAACGATTATTTCTATTGGGAAACCTGTAGTTTAGTTAATTGAACCTCAACTTTTCTTAATTATATATATTTTTAAATATTTTATTTATTCATTTTCAAGCAGAGATACACACACACACACACACACAGAGAGAGAGAGAGAGAGAGAGAGAGAGAGAGAGAGAGAGAGAGAGAGAGAGAGAATGAGCCAGGGCCACCACCTTGTGGGTCTGGCTTATATGGGTCCTGGGGCATTGAACCTGGGGTCTTGGACACTGGAGGCAAGTGCCTTAACCGCTGAGCCATCTCTCCAGCCCTTAATTATATTTTAATTATTGAGATATACACTATACTTACTATAGCAATGAATACGCATTTTAGACAAACCATTTATTTTATTTCTGGCATAAGAGTCACATCTCTTCTCTTTGTCATTACAAATAAACATTGTAGCTATCAGGCTTCAACTTGAGAGGAACAACCTGAATGTTGTCTCCTGACACAGAAACACATGCCTATGCTCACACGTGAACTTGTGCCTGTCTACACTCACCCAAATACGTAAACTTCTGATATATAAAATAGACATCTCTGGTAATAAATGAATACATGCCTGAAATGGAATAATCCCAACTCAAGAGATGGTCAAAATGTTAAAAAAAAAACCAGTAATGTTATTATTTATCTATTTTGTCCCACTCTCTTGATCTGTATCATCATTTCTGTTATACTATGACTTTTCTTTTTTCATATATTTATGTTTTTATTTATTCATTTTCAAGGAGAGAGAGAGAGAGAGAGAGAGAGAGAGAGAGAGAGAGAGAGAGAGAGAGAGAGAGAGAGAGAGAGAGAGAGAGAGAGAGAATGGGCAGGGCCCCTAGCAAAGGAACTCCAGACGCATGCGCCCTTCTGTGCATCTGACTTTTTCGCAGGCACTGGGGAACTGAACACCAGTGCTTAGGTTTTGCAGTCCATCGCCTTAACCTTTGAGCAATCTCTCCAGCCAGATTTTTTTGGAAAGTAAAACTTTATTAAATATTTGACATTTTCTCTCATAATGTTCCACTATGTTTCACAGATAAAATAAACTCTGGGCATAATTAAGACTTAAATAAAAAGATAAGGGCATAGAAAAAGGAAAAAGAATGATGGTTTTCTGTTAGGGAAAATAAGCCAAAAGTTATGGAAGGGCAGAAATAATGAGCATAAAATGACCAGAGAAACATGTGGCCAACATACAAAAGAAACTATTTGTAGCATGGGATCTGGGGAGGCGGCTCCATCAATAAAATGCTTGCTGTACAAGCCGGGGGACCTGAGCTTGGATTCCCAGTCCTTGCATACATTCTGGGTGGAACTGGTGACCCACTGGTAACCACAGCTCTCAGGAGCTGCTACCTTGGGCAAGCTTGACAGCTAGACCATTGGAAACAGTTGAGTAAGAGCCTCTGTCTTCATAAAACAGGAGGAAACACCAACCTCTGGCCTTGACCTGCACATGTGCACATATTTTGCACTGCATGTACATTCATGCACACACACATGCAGGCGTGCATGCAGACACCTATATGTATGCCCACACAGTGCAGACATGCACACACACATACATGTATATGCAAAACTGTGCAATACCATTGATCAAAGAAGTATAAATCAACACCACCAGGGGCTTTCAGTTCACAGGAGCTGGGATAACAAAGAAAGCTAGTGTCAGGAAGGAGAGAAGTCTTGACAGGATACTGCTGAGGATATTTGACGATGCATTTGTTATGGAGGGTGTACGGCCATCTCCTAAGCAGCTGACGGCTGGGTGTTTATTCACAGCAATGAGAGAGTAACCAACACACTGCCTGACAGGTTCCAGTTACTTGTTTTTCCTTTTAAACTTATATTTTTCATTTTATGAGGTAATAATACGTAGCTGATACCCTGCAGAATATATATATATATATATATATATATATATATATATATATATATATATATATATATATAAATTATATATATATATAATTTGTCTATGTCAACTTGAACTTTTAGGTTTAACCAATGAATAAAACTATACAATCTTTTTTTATTTTTTTATATCTTTATTATGAATAAGTTTATACATTGTATGAGCAAATCTTGTGAAGGTGTCCCCGTTTCCTTCTACCCACTGGGGTCCTTCCTCGGTGCGCATACTGGATCTGTCCATAGGTTAGGGGTTCTGAACTGCACCAGAGGAGCCGGGTTTCCTTTCTTTTTTTCCTTCCCCCTTTGTGTATTGTTGCTGAGGGGGGCGATATCTCTGGATATTCTCCCCCACCATGGCTCTGAAATTCTTTCTGCCCTCTCTTCTGCTCAGTTCCCTGAGTTATAGTAGGTGAGTTTTAGGTCTGCTTTGTTGCTAAGATCTTAAGTATCTCTGGACCTTAGCCCTGGGTTGTGTTGGGTATCATTGGTGTCTGTCTCCATTGACCTTTCATGGGTTATCAGACGTGCTGTGGTGATTGGTCTCCTGCTTGCCTTGTCACTTTCTTGTGGGTTTCATTTGGGCCCTGTGTGAAGTCCAGGTGTGGTTTGTCTCCTGCCAGGATGTCAGCCATCATTCAATGACTTGGTGGAATTGAGTTGTCCCTGGCAAGATCACTGCCTTCTGAAAAATACAAACAGGATCTTCATAGGAGAGTGAGATCCATATAGGTTAAATGAGACAGCATTGCTATTATGGCTGGCTCCTCATGGGTGTAGCCTCTCTGTAGCTCTCTGGTAGTGGGAATTTCCCCTAGGAGCCCAAGTCCTTGGTCCCCATAGGATTTTGCGGTGGAAACCAGTTCCAGTAAAGGGTTCCTTGTCACTATGCAGATCTCTCAGCCAATCTGTAGTTCATTCTCCCAACGTGGTAAAATTTATCATCTTCTCTTTTCTCTTGGATGAGATCTTTTTTTGTTGCTGTTGTTAGCACTGAAAAGCATTTCATAACATGACAAAATTTATCTCCAAAATCATTAAGAATCAGGATTCATCTGTCATGTACTTATCTTCACTGCAATCATTACCTCAGCCTTGTTTTCCTCTTGGCTTAGTTCCGAGAGTGCATAGATATTTTTTAAGAAAAGCTCCATTTCATTTACAGTTTTTAATAACTATATTTTTTATTAATTTTTATAATTTATGTTGGCATAAATTGAACAGAATTCTGGATACCAACCCTTCTTTGAATTATAATTAATCTATGTAAGGAGCCAACCATGGATTAGTTTCTCAAAAATAAACTGAATCACTAGTAAACATATGCATATTCTTTGTGTCAGAATTCACTGAACAATACAGTATGCCAGCCACTTACATAGCATTAACGTTAATATTGTGTTAGTCATTCTTAGTGATCCATAGATGTTTAAGGTTTATGTGTGTGTTAGGAAAGTGCACACAAGGAAAACACTTTGTTTCACTCAACGGACTTGAACAGATTCTGTTATCCATGGAAATTCTGGATCCAATTCCTTATGGATACTCCAGGATGACACTATTGTAAATTTCATAATGGCAAGTTGCTTATTTTTTCTTTTTATTATTTATTAATCAGTTTTAATGTCTTCTTTCCTATTTATGAAATGTCATTTGGTGTTCATGAATTTCAAAGAAATAACTTTAATATTAAATACCAGATACATGATGACATATTCCTCCGTAGTTCCCTAGGCATGAATATGTGTTTATATATATTAATAAAAATATTAATTTCATATATATTATATGGAATTAATATTTTTCTTCAGATCTCTGCCAAGACTAATTAATATTTTTCTTCAGATCTCTGCCAAGACTTTTGTAACCATGGTTAACAAGGGAGAATTTTTCCCTTTGGTTTTCATTCTAGATTTTGAATCTTTTACCAAGAGTGAATAAGGTTGGAGAATCACCTTTTTGGGAGTTACTTAGCCTTGCAGTCTGGGTAGAGAGGCTCCATGTGTTCTCTGTCCATAGCCAGTCCCATGAAACGGTTCTCTTTCTCCCCTGCCAACTCCCACATTTACTTACTGGCTGAAGTGGGAATAAGGAGAGGAGAGGTCAAGGGCAGGCAGGGTGCATAGCTCTGGGGGTCATACAGCCTGTGCTTGAGCAGCTTTGTTCTTGGGGTATTTTGTTTCTTTCATTCACACCTACTTAGAAAAAGAACTATTAAAGCCTCTGGCATCTACTACTAGTCATCCATCCAATATCCATTACAGCTTTCTTCTTCATTAGTAATGAAACCATAAAAACTTCATTTCGTTTGGAGGGGCAGTGCACAAAACTAAACAAAGGAAATGAAAATTGTATTTCAAAGCCTTGCTTGGGAGAGACATGGCCACGAGACAAACTTATGGCCACAGAGACGGTTGGAAGTAGAAGTCTGTTTAAAATAGGTCAGCCGGCCTGGGCTCTTCTATTTCCATTTTCTTTTACTACCTGTTCCTTCTGACATACTCTTCATCCTAGGATGTGGAAGGGTATCCTTCGGCCCACAAGGCAAAAACTCAGCTATAAATACTAATAATAGAATTGTGGAAATTGACAACAATGAAATCATGAGGTGTGGCTCTGTATCAACCTTACCTTTAAAGTCTGTGTTAGAAGGAAAATAAAACCTCTCATTTGTTTTCCATATTATTGGTTTGCATTTTAAAAAAATATTTTATTTATTCATTTTCAAGGAGAGAGTGAAAGAGAAAGAGAGAGAGATAGAGAGATAGAGATAACCAGGGCCACCACCTTGTGGGTCTGGCTTATGTGGGTCCTGGGGAATTGAACCCAGAGCCTTAGGCAATGGAGGCAAGTGCCTTAACCGCTGAGCCATCTCTCCAGCCCAGTTTGCATTTTTGAAGAGCTATAGTCAAACAAAATCCCACAAGTTCATACCCAACTTTTATTTTTTTTAAAAATGATTGTACCTGGAACTTTAACAAATAAACATAGGGTCAACTGGACATATTTATATGTGGTTCCTTTGAAAAGGTAGGATGATTTTGTTTGTGAGGGGAGTCTTTCAGTGGAACACACAGGATGCCCTACAACTGATGATCCACTTCCTTAGTTCTCCAGAATGTTGGAACAGGTGTGAACCACGTCACATAGCTAGGAAGGCTTTGCTTAAGTTTAATGAACACAGGTGAAAAGAACATGGCTAATTTGTGCAACTTGCTATTGGTTACATAGGGGAAGATAAATGTCATGGAGATCATGATCTATTGAGACGATATGATGAATGTATTCCTCATTGACCAAAGATTTTCTTTCACCTGCCCATCATGATCCTATTTGAAAATGACAAAAATTGATTTTTATGTCTGTCACAATAGTTAATGCTTTATAGAGTTTGTGCACATGTTACATTCTAGGGAACAAAATAGGAACTTCTGAGATACCTCTGTTATCAGAAACATGGTGTGGCAGAAGGAACAACAACCTCAAGGTTTCTACACACTGAGCTGACATTTAGTGAGCACAGGAAGGGGAAGGAAGCAGGAGAGGAGACGGCCCCATTCCTATGTGCCTCATGTGATGTTATTCAACCAGAACCATTGGGAGGGTCATCAAGAGATACCCTGGTGGACATTGGTGTACTAGGAATCAGGGGTGATATGTGAAAGAAGGTGGCTGTGGAACTAAGATAGAAGGTTCAGAGACAGATGCCTTGTTTAATGTCAGCATCAAGTATGTGACGTTTTACTGAGATGTTTCCCACCTAAGATATTAATACTATGGATTCTGACTGGGAGAGTTTTGGGCTTAAGGTTGGTCTTGGTGGCTCGCGCTTGTAATTCTGTCACTTGGGATGTGAAATCAGGATTGTCATGGTTTGATCCAGGTGTCCCCCACAAACAAACAAATGTGTTCTGATTGATCGATCCTCAGCTGATGGCAGTTTGGGTTTTACAACCTCGATGGAGCTGTGTTGTTGGGGGTGAGCTTATGGGGGTTATAAGCCAGCTTCCCCTTGCCAGTGTTTGGCACACCTTCCTGCCGCTGTTTCCAGTGCTGTGGCAGAGGTGATGTCCACCCCTCTGCTCATGCCATCGTTTTCCCTGCCAGGATGGAGTCTCCCCTCGAGTCTGTAAGCCTAATAAACCCATTCCTCCACAAGCCGCTTTTGTTTGGGTTGTTTCTGTGCAGGAACTAGAAAGTTGACCACAACAAGGATCTTCAGGAGTTCAAAGACAACCTCAGCTATGGACGGAGGTTGCGTCCAACCTGGGCTACATGAGACCCTGACATCCTAAAATAATGGTTATTGTTACAAGTTAGAAGGGAGGGAGAGAAAGGTCAGGGTAGGCTTCTGCTCTGAAAATTGAACATCTAAGTGTTAGAATCCACATAGGTGTCTGTAGATAGATGACTTGTGTAGTTTGTGGGAAAAGACAGAATGGTATCTTTAAGCTGCTCGTCTTGTGTTGTAATATATTATGGGAAGGTTAACTAACATGGATAAAGTAGCAGTAACCACAATGATAGTTTGAATTGCTACCACATTGATGTGATATTTTCTCCAGGAATTTAAGATAGAACAGTCTAGAACTCTTGCTTGCTTTTCTTCTCCTTAGTTGTCTGATGGCCACTGTCTGAGAACATGTATTTTTAGATAATGCATTTATCTTGCAATTGTTTCAGTCGGCATGTTTAATTTGTTCTGCAATTATGTTGATTCCTTATGCAAACCTTCATCAATCAACTACAACTGTTCACTACTATGCTATTTTCTTTCCATATATCTGAGATTTTTCAATATCACTTGTCTATGAATATTTTAATTTTCCTATAAACAACATATACTTGAACACAGAAGAAGGATATAAGTCATATGCTCAGCTCAGCATCTTGAAATAATAGGCTTCTATGCAAGATGAATAATTCAAGGTGAATTCAGATATGCCTTTAATGACTTAGAAGTTCAAGGGATGAAAATGAAGTTTGCATTTTCCATACTCTGCTTTTGTGAGTAAATTATGGACTGTTGTTATTTTGATTATAAAAAATCAATAGTTACTTTTCACTATAGTTGCAAATTCAGAAGTTAATGAAGAATAAAAATTAATAAATATTTTAATTTTAGTTACAAATCTGCTAATAATTTTGTGATATTTAATGGTCCACCAGACATTCAATGTATAAAAATAAAGCAGTCATTAGGTATTATTGGGACTAAGTAAATAGGCTTCCAATAGATAGCGAATGCCAGTCATTCCACTGGTGAGATACACTTGCATTTCTATCTGCTAATTGTTAGACACTAGCTTTTATAAAGATACATACAGATCAGTTCTTTTCAATGGAAGTTAGGACACATTTAGCCTTTCTTTGCAGAAATTTTAGAGATTTGTTCATTTTTCTCCATTTATCTGCTCCATTTCTTTTTGTTTTTCAAGCTCTTATTGTCTTCAAAGGACTTTATTTAATTTTTCCCTAGAAGAATTGAACTCAACATATTACTTCTCCGAGGAGATGGCTGTTTTATTTCTCATTGGGTTGGAAAGATTGATCTCCCATGAAGGAGATTTCATAGATCAGTTTGAGAAAACTTATTTTGGAATCAAATCACTTCCCTGAGGCCAGTAAAGCTGTGTCATGTAGATCAGGATTTACTTTACTAACATGAAATATGATTCCTTCTCATTGGAAATGCATAATTCAGGAATTGTATTATAGCAGTACGCTAATACAGGACTTTAGGGGTTTGTGACTATTATTAAGTTAATGTGGGACTCTATAACTCAAATGATATTTTGAAAACCTAAAGAAGGGTGAGATGATATTTAAAACAGTACTTCAGAAGATAGTAACAAATACTTTTTAAAAAAGATAATCAATAGAGAGATTGACAGTAATCAGAACCATCAGGAAGTGATCTCTAGGTAGAAATACCTTATCTTCTGATATTTAAAGAGCTTAGAGGCCATCAGGTGCATCCTTACATGAGAGTCCTGGATGACCCAGACACTCACAAATCTTCTTACGTTTAGTAGAGAGCAGGATTTGCAGGGGAAAATGTCAGTCAAACATGTGGGGGTGGGAACTGTTCCACCTGAGCCAGGCCCTCAGTACACTCCCCTGGACATGAACTTCTAGAGCCCTAGAGGGGAACGTGAATCAGTTAGCTTTGGTCACTGGCCTTGTTTGGATAAAGATGAAGATGAGAGGGAAAATCCTGGCACTAGTCTTGAGGAGGTCTAGCATTTCCGTTGGCTGTCTGCATACAGCACCAGCTAGAGTATCATTCTATAGATTATGAAAGAGCCCACCCTGATTCCTCATGTGGATTGGAAAGACTGCATTTGCAAAATAACCTGTATTAGTTAATTTTATCATTGCCATGAACAAAAACAAAAACAATCAAACAAATAAACACCTGCCAAGAAGCAACAGAAGGAGTGTATTTTGGCTTGCATCTAAGAAAGAATGCAGTCCATCATGGTGGGGAAGGTATGGAGGCAGAAGTGTGAAGTAGCTGTTCACATTGAATGTGCAGTCAGGAAGGAGAGAGAGAGGGGGGGGGAGGGGAGTGTTGGTTCACTTCTTGACTTCTTGTGATTCAGTTTAGGACAGCACCCATGAAATGGCTCCACACACATTAATGGTGGGACTTCTTACCTTAATTAAGCTAAATTTCCTAACAGACACATTCATGCAGTTATCTTCTAGGGGAGTCAATCGATATTAAATCTACCCTTCGTCAATGTGACAACCAAGCTTATCACTTTAAGACATAGCCTTCAACTCCCTTTTTCTTACAGTCAGTTTAATGCAAAATGCATTCTGGTTAAGTTCAAAAAACCCTCAACCTTTTTATTAAAAATACTTTCATTTATTTATTTTAAGCAGAGAGAGAGAGAGAGAGAGAGAGAGAGAGAGAGAGAGAGAGAGAGAGAGAGAGAGAGAATGGGTGCACCAGGGTCTCCAATTGCTGAAAACGAACTCCAGATGCATGCACTACTTTGTGCATGTGTGTTTAGGTGGGTACTGGGGAATCAAACTTGGGTTGTTAGGTTTTTCAGGCAAGTGCCTGAACTGTTAAGCCATCTCTCCAGCCATTCTTTTGTTTTTGTTGAGGTAGGGTCACTCTAGCCCCGGCTGACCTGGCATTTACTATGTAGTCTCAGGCTGGCATCAAACTCACAATGGTCCTTTGACTTCTGCCTCCCAAATGCTGGCATTAAAGGCATGCGCCACCATAGCTGGCAATAAAGTGGACAAAAAGAAACTCCTCACACAGAAGTTCAAAGGAAGAAAGAAATGAATAAATTGAAGCAGAAAAACCAAGAAATGTGAGATGCTACTCAATATTCAATTTTATATGCTGAGTGTAACTGGAATGCCAGAAGCAGAAGAAAGAAAATAAACCTTTGAAGTATATGTATGCATCAAGCCATCCATGCAGGAGGCTCAGGGGATACAATGCAGAATAAATGCTGAAAATAAAAAATATAAAAGCCTACAAGCATAAGACAGAAAAAAGAAACACATTCGGTGTATCAGCTACTGCTATATCTTAAAACCTGAATGCCATCACCCACGCCACCCACCTCTGCACATGGTCATGTGTATGAACACTTGGTCCAGATTGATAGGTGGCATTTTTGGGAGGTTCTGGCCACATCCTCCTGCTTCACTGAGCTATTCCTGAATCTGTTCACCACCATACTGGATTGAAATCTCTTAATATGAACTCAAATAAATCCTTGCTCCCTTAGGTTTCTTCACTCAGGTGTTGTGTCAAAGCAATGAGACCCAATTGATTGACCTTCTAACTGAGAAAAACAACACAAAGATATAAAGAAAGACAGATGAAGAAAATAAGACACCTAAAACATACAAGAAGAAAATTAGAATTATAATAATGACCTCATCATAAGCTACCTAAGAATGATTACATTGAAAATATGGAAAGTAAATCATCCTAGATTTTTTTATATAACAAAGTCACCCTGAAGATTTAAGGAATATTAATCTTTTTCAAACAAACAAGCAACAATAAACACCAACAACCATAAGATTCACCTTGCCCACAAGAAATGTTACTCGAAATGATTGCAGCAGAAGTAAAATTCCATAGGTCAGAGACACTGCTTGTCAAGAAGTCATAGAGGAAGGTGAAATCAAATACCTTTTCTGCTTCTTAATTTCTTGTAAATGAAAACTTGTTTAAAGCAACAGTCGTGCTGGTGTATTGGGATGAGTAGAGAATATAGACGAGTAAAATAGCAGTAACAGTCTCACAAACGATGAGAACACAAGGAGAGCCTCCTGAAAACAACCTGTCCTACATGCAGTAGGATGCCGTTTCAAAGTACGCTTATGTTATTATCTTTCTTTCTGCTGTAATGAGACTGCTCAGAAAAGCAATGTAAGGCTTCTTTTGGCTGAGAGGTCGAGAGAAGACAGTCCATCAGGTCAGGGAAGGAGTGGTAGTGACAATGGCTCATCCAGGGTGTCTTCGATGTTGGCAGGTGCATGAGACTGCTGCTCACACCTTGTCTCCAGTTAGGAAGGAGAAGTCCAGGAATGCTGGTGTGCATCCTGCTTTCTCCTTTGTCCTTGGAACCCAGAACACCTTGAAGTACTTCCAATGTTCAGGGTGGATCTTCGGTCCTCATGGACAGCTCTCTGAAACACCCACCCAGACCCACCCAGAATTTCCTAAGTGGTTTCACATGCAGTCAGGGTGACAATGAAGAGTGACCATTACAAGTCCTCCTCTTGTCAACTTGATACCCCAAACCTCACTTTTAAATCGTAGCATTCCATTTCTCAACCTGCAAACCTATGTTAAGCACATAGTGCTAAATGCATTTAAGACACTGCTTCATCTAAACAGTACCAACACTAATCAGAATTCCCAAGTCCAAAGATTCTTTGGAGACTAGAGGCAAACTCTTAACTGGGAGTTGAAATAATAGGACAGCAAAGACAAGTTCCATGTTTTCAGTACGCACAGGATAAACATCCTCTTTCCAAAGGGGAGAGACAGGAACAGAGCAAGCGAAGATGGGAAAGTGTTAAAACCTTGCAAACCAAACACCGAATCTTCCCATTGTAAAGAAATGATTTCGGGCTGAAGAAATGGCTTAGCGGTTAAGGCATTTGTCTGCAATGCTGAAGGACCCAAGTTCGATTTCCCAGTGCCCATATAAAGCCAGATGCACAGAGGGCGTATGTGTCTGGAGTTTATGCTGTGCCCATTCTCTCTCTCTCTCTCTGTGCTCATTCTCTCTCTCTTGTAAATAAATAAAACATATTTAAAAAAAGAAATGATTTCAAACGCACATGGAAAGCTACAGGGCTCGTGGTGGGTAATGCTACATGTCAGAATAACAAAGTTGTTGTGCTCACACTTATCCAGTCGTAAGACTAGACACAGATCTAAGTGGGTCGAGTCACATCATGTTAGCAAAATAGACATTGAGCAACAGAACAGAATAACTCCAAAATACACTATGTAGCAAAAATAAAATGACCCTAAAATAATGTCCTGTGCAAGGATGGGGAAGAAGAGAATGGGAGGAGATAACAAAGGGAATAAGATCAAAAGGCATCATATATATGTGTAAAAATTTCAAAAATCCAGGTGCAGTGGCACACACCTTTAATCCCAGCACTCTGGAGGCAGAGGTAGGAGGATCTCTGTGAGTTCAAAGCCGCCCTGAGACTACATAGTGAATTCTAGGTCATTCTAGGCTTGAAGCAAGACTCTATCTCAAAAAAAAAAAATCAAACAAATCCCCCCAAGAATGCTTTATAAATTGTACATATACACAAGACTTTACAATTCATAAAAACTTTGCCAGAAAATATATCAAAGCCACAAATGCAAAATTTTAACCTAGAATTTACATAATAAAAGATAGGATTAAATAGTGTATTTTTAGTTTGGTGGCAATTATTTAGATATGACCCACCCCATAAAATCCACTGTGAAATAACTGACATGTAGAAATTTATAAAAATGATAAATCTGCTCTATACAAGTTTCCTTTAATACAAAAAAAGAGATAAGCCACAGTGTGGAGGAAAATATTTACAAAACCTCTCTGTTAACAGACAACAGGAAACATACTCCAAATTGTAAAAACAGTATTAATAAAAAAATGAAAATAAGAAAGACTAACTGCTCACCAAATATTCTGTAAATAGATGAAGATAAGTATACAGGGGGATCGCTGGCATCATATGTCTTAGAAATGGAAACAGGAATTACGCAATACCACCAAACAGAACAGCTGAACTCAAACCAAATGTAATACTCATGACCAGGCCGGTGACCCCATTCATGGACTCCTTCACTGTTGGAAGACCATTTGGAGGTTCCTTATAAAATTCTTAAAAGCTGAGTTTGTGGGTGAGAAAAGAAACTTCCTGTGAGGCTTCAAGGTGGGAGAGGAAGGTGTAGTGGTTGCTCAGCCCTGTGTGGAGGTTCTCCAGGATCTCCTCTGCCCTCTCTGAGCATGATCTTGTGTGCTGTTCACCAGGGTTGACATCCCTGGGGAGCTCGCGGTGGCACAGGACACAGGAACTTGCCCTGCTTAGCCAGGCCACCGGCAGATGCAATGGAAAAGCTGGGAGCAGGACATCTCAATGGCAGCCTCCTCCTCTTCTCATTCCCAAAGCTCCATGGGCATAGAGCTCAGTCTGAGAGATGCCCATGGCTGATCCTGGAGCTTCTCCACCTCGAGGGGCAAGGGGTGATGATCCCTAAGTCTACCAACCCCAAGTGTCCCAAGTCCCTCCACTTCAACAATGACCTAGGGAGCTCCAGCAGCTTGTTGGTTCAGGCCTCCTGCTCAGAAGCCAAAGGTTGTCGGTTGTGCTAATAGCAACAGGACTCCATTGTGCCCCTGCTGTGGGAACTCTGACACAGCTCTGGGCTTCCTTGGAAGTTTAAATTTCTATATGATGCAGCAATTACAGTCTGGGTGTTTACCCAACTGCTGTGAAATTTTACATCCACATTAAAATCTGCACATGAGTGTTTATAACAGTTCTGTATAAATCAGCAAAAACTGCAAGGGAGCCAGTTGGTTTTGAATTAGTGGAGCGAGAAGATCAAGTGGTAGAGTGTAGAACTATGCCAGAATGTCAGTGTCTATCAAGTCCTGCGAAACTGCAGATGAATTCCAAATGAGCATTTATGCTCTGCAAAAGTGGCTTTCTGTATGATTCCATTTATATGACATTGCAAAAGGCAACATGATAGATAACAACAGATCCCTGGCTGGTCAGAACAGAACAGAGGATGTCTTTAAAATGGCATTAATTTTAGAATGGATCTAAGTTTGTAGAAAAACAGTGGAGATAGTATTGAAGAGTTATTTTCTGCTCCACATCCAGTTTCCCTCCGATGAACTTCTTCCAAATCATGAAATGATATTGGTTACACAGTTAGCTCCTAAAATCCATTCTGAAAATACTCTTAGGTTTGGCTGGATATGGTAGTATACACATCACATCCCGCAACCCCACTGAGGAGGAAGATACAAGGGAGGATTTGTTTGAGACCAGAATGACCTATATGTATGTGTGTGTGTCTATATGTGTGTGTACGTGTGTGTGAATGTATGTGTGTATGTGTGTATATATGAATGCATGTGTGTGCACATGCATATGCATGTGTGTTCACATATGTGTGCATGTGTGTATGTGCATACATGCGTCTGTGTAAATGTACATGCATGTGCATGTGTGCATGTGTGCATGTGTGCATGTGTGTACATGTATGTGTTTGTGTGCGTGTATGTGTATGTGTGTATGTGTGTGCATGTTTATATGTGTATGTGTGTGCATGTGTGTATGTGTGTATGTGTGTGCATGTGTGTATGTGTGTGCATGTGTGTATGTGCGTGTATGTGTGTGCATGCATGTATGTATGTGCATGTGTGCATGTATGTAAGTGAGTGCATGTATGTGTGTGCATGTATGTGTGTGCATGTGTGTGTATGTATGTGTATGTGTTTGTGTGCCTGTGTGTCTGTATGTGCCCACATGCACGCATGCACTCTTCATTTGCCCTTAGTATGTTTTGCTTGTTTCAGAACCCCGTTCAGCACAGTGGATTGTGTTTAGCTTCTTATGCCTCCATGTGCTCCTGTTGGATACTCCAGTTTTCACAATTCCTTTCATGGACCTCAGTGGCTGTGAGCACCGGTTAAAGCTGTGGAGGACTGTTTCTGAATAGATGAGTCGATTGTGAGCTCATTGGCTTATCATGGTTAACAGTCATGATGAATCATGTTGAGGAGTTAGAGAGCTAATGTGTCATTTCCATCACAGCACGTAGCAGGTATCCTAAGAGATCGACGTGTGTCTTTGCTGTGTTGGGTACAAGAACCAGGCCCTTCTGCATGCTAGGTAAACTACCATACCGTGATGTTGCATCCCTCCAGCAATATGGTGTGGACCTTAATCATCTGGCACAGGTCGAAACTGGGAGGTTTTCCCCTGAGAGTTCCTCTCCTGGCTCTCCTCTCACTGCCAAGTGTTGGAGGACAGGGCGAATATGTCCTGCTTTACACGGTGGGAACCTCATTGAAGCTGAAGTGTTTAGAATTCTGCAGGGAGGGTGGTCTTACCTTTCCCATCGATCTGCTTCATTAATCATTTAAAACTCTCATTTGAATGCCTGTGCATATATATCAAACTCGTGGCTTTACAATATATGCTATCTTGCTGACTCTTCTTGTCATTACTATTCTGGGGCTTCGTGGGGTTGGCTCCTTGCCTACATACTACATCATTTTATCTGGAGTTTCAGCACTTGCTCTTTTTCTGACCCTGTATCTTTCTCCAAGCCTGCCTTGGGTGTTTCCTGACCTGTGCTACCATCAGCCATTTCTCTGAGGATGTTAGACTCTTTTTCTGGGAAAATTGAATAGGAACCCAAGACCTGGGTTACAGCACTTCTATTGTGAAACCATTTATTCTGTGTCTCTTAGTTGATTGCATAAGCAGGTATATGAGAATTAACCTATTGAAAGTAAATGTCCATAAGACAATCATTGACACCCTCACTGAGCTAAACCTGCATCCATAGGAATGTCTCCAACCAGAATTAGTACCATGTAATTTTTCTTAGCTCATTTACTTTTTTAGTACATCATTTATATAATACAAATTATATTATATTTTATTTGAATTATATTATTATTTTTTCTATAAATATACAACCACCCCTAAATTTAAGAAAACTATTATTTAAAAAAACTGGATATATAATATAATATAATATAATATAATATAATATAATATAATATAATATAATATAATATAATATAATATAATATTATATATATATAAAATCATCTTTTCTACTTAAACACATTTCAAGTTTCTTACCCATACTTAGAAATATGTTCTGGACAAGAAACATCATATTCTACCTGAGAACTATGAGAGAATTGCTTTAGTCTATTTGTATATTTCAAATATTTGAAATATTTGGTAGTTTAAATTTTGGGAAGATATGGGATAATGAGCATTTTAGTGCATATATTGACTATACTGTACATTAATTTAGCTAATTTTCTGTGAATGAAATATTGTGATCAGACATTCAAATATGTAAATTATAGGTGTGTGTATACATAGACAACATATCTGTGAAATTTGAGCTTATTGCAATTTTATCTGAGGTCTAATGTGAAATTTTGTTCACACCACCCTGACAAAATCTCTTACACACTCTTGTAAGTACTTAGAGTTGTTACAGTTTATGTAATTAAATTTCTGCTCTCTGATTACATTGATGAGGTTAACCATTTTTCCACATTTATCAGACATTTCTAGTTATATTATTACTAGTTCATTGAACCTTTTCAATCTCTAGCAATTTCCTGTTCTAGCATTGCTGCATTAACGGAAATTACTCTACAGTTTCTTTATAAGTTCTTCCAGAACTTTCATTTTATTAATTTACTTTTAATTTTCTCAGAGAGCTTTCATTCAAGTAAGATGTTCATATCGATTAACACGATGAAATATCTTTTACCAAAAATGAAAAGAAAAAAGAAAATCTGATTTAAAAATTAGGGTCATGTTGCAGTTTATTTAATTTCATATGGTTCGGCATCATGATGCTTTAGACTTGTAAAA
>PVHP010011243.1:0-45585 GCA_004024765.1 Zapus hudsonius | reverse complement strand
TCCAGTGCGTCCTTGAGATAGATTCAGGTTTCAGTCAGAAGACTCTGTTGCTGGAAGGCCACCGGAGTTGAGGACCTGGGTATTGCTTGCTTCCATGGCCTCTAGCACAGCTTAAAACCCTAACCTCTGTTCCCCTGGGGACACAGCATGGCTTCTAGATAGCCAACTTCCCTGGCATTGATTTTTTTGCAAATTTTTTTCTCCTAAAATTTAGAGGTCACCTAGAAGCAAAATACTTCCCTTACTTCAGAAAAAAATATATCCCTCAGTCATATGATTAAATGTTTCTCTCAATACTATTTTGTTGAGGAACACCAATGCAGCATATGCTGACCTCTTTTGAGTCTCATTTTCCTTCACTATTTTCTAGTTCATCTCACACCTTTTTTCATAGGGAAGATTTTCTATAAGTAAATAATGTTTTCTTTTAATATATCCATATGGATTAAAATTTTGAACTTTATTATTTTCCATTTATCATCCAAAACACACAACATGAAAATTAGTATCAACTTTCTGAATTATACAATAAATTTTATCACTTTTTCTTGCATCACAATAATAAAATAATTTTTCAAGGTCCTTTTGTCCCTGAAAAATTTGAAATTATCAATTTCTTTTTAACATATTTTTATTTTTTCTGGGCTGAGTTATCTTTCTGATTTGTAGTCTCCTCCTTGAAGCTTTGCATATTCGTTGTCTGTTTTGTGATGGTTTTTATATTTTTCTTTGATTTGATGAAGGTGGTTAACAGGGCCTTCACTTACAGATAAGCATGACATGAAGGAATCTAGAAAGAAAGGGACTGAATCTAGAAGATTTTTCTGGTTTTTATACATGCTGCTAGTTTCTTTACATCTTGGTAGGCTTACAAGAGGTTCTCGGAGCTCACTGTGTCACTGGTTAGAAGGTTAGAACATCTCTTTGTTTGCCTTTTCCAGGGAGGCTCTCACTCTAGACCAGGTGGACCTGGAACTCACACTGCGGTCCTGGCTGGCTTAGAACTCACAGCAATTCTCCTACCTCTGTCTCCCAAGTGCTGGGATTAAAGATGTGTGCCACCAAGCCCAGTTACAATGTATTTTTTAAATTTGCATTTCTTTATTCCGTTGCTTCAGAACATTAGGTCTTTTTTTAGGGAAAGGAGCCAAACTGGAAAAAAGAAAAATAAAACATATATATTTTTTATTGATTTTCCTCTGAAATTCTGAGTGTGGAAATGATCAATTATGCTTTATACTTTCTTCATGGTTTAGTACAGACTACTGAATTTTAGTTTTTTCATATTTATTCTTGTGTTTTTAAAATTATGCTATTTATGGGATGGAGAGATTGCTCAATGGTTAAGGTGCTTGCTGCAAAACTTGACGACCCTAGTTTGATTCCCTAGTGCCCACATAAAACCACATGTACAGAGTGATGCACGTGTCATCTGGAATCCAATTGAAGTGGCTGGATGCCCTGGCAAGCCTGTTCTCTCTCTCTCTCTCTCTCTCTCTCTCTCTCTCTCTCTCTCTCTCTCTCTCTCTCTCTCTCTCTCTCTCTCTCTTGTCAGTTGTTCTCTCTCTCTGCTTGCAAATAAATGAGTAAAATATTTTTAAAATTATGCTATTTATTATTAGACAATATCCTAAGGACTATGGATATAGTTCAGTGTTGCATTGCTTAGCTAATGGATCCTAAGGCTGGGTTCCATTGCCAGGATTGAGAAAGAGAAGGGAGGATCCACAAAATAATGACACTTTATTTAGTGTATTTCAATAAGGAAAACGATGTAAGCTACCCACACCACTGTGTGAGCAGGAGCAGGTGTGTGTGTATGTGTGTATGTGTGTGTGTGTGTGTCTGTGTGTATGTGGTATTATCTGTTTATTTTTGCTATTACCAGAGTAATAACAGAGTTATTGTCACCCACTCAGAAATCATCTAAAACTCTTTTTCATTTATAGACTAGGCAATGGGATTTTTGAATAGCATAATGCAATTTTAATTATGAAGGTGAAACTAAATCCATGGGCACAACCTTGAGCCTTTTATTGACAAGTGTCATACTTACTTCCTCATGCAAACACTGTGAAGTGTCATCTCTATTATACATACTGATGTACAAATCCAAATGCTGACAACAGCTTTTTTTCAGGCAGTGTCTCCTTTAAAGAAACACGGAGTTGTTAAAACCTGAATCATAGATTTCCTCTATTCTTCCCTGGATTTGAACCGGGTTCCAGACACACTGTAAAACATGCATGGCCCTCAAGTTTGTGAATCATACAGTTAAAAAGATGGCTACACATTTGCCACACAGTGGATCTCTGTAACCCAGAAAGTTAATTTGCTATAATCCTAGTACCCCTGTGATTGGATTAGGAAGTAGAAATTTGGTAGGTAATTATGTTAAGGGTTGTTCTCTTACTAATAAGATTGGTTTATAGAGGTGATTTTTGGAAATCTTTGATGTCATGTGAGGACTCAGAGATCAGACAGGCTTACACAAACCAAAAAGTGGGCCTCACCTCACCAGACACTGGATACAGCAGTGCCTTGCCCCAGAATCCAGAACTGTGAGGTGTACATAACTGTACATGTAAATCTCCAAGCCAATATTTTGTTCTAAAAACTAAAACTTGTGAACCCAACAGTGTTCCCTTGCATTTAGCATTTACCAATTTTACTTAAAAAACTTTTTAGAAAGTTTATGTTCTATATTATATCAGTCATTCTATTGCTATAACAAAGTGCCTGAGGCTAGGTACTTATACAGAAGGATTTTACTTCCCATAATTTGGGTGTCAAAAATTATGATTCTTGCATCTTGTTGGCTCTGGTGAGGTCCTTCTGGCAGACTCCACCAGATGAAGGAGTACATGTGATGGTTGGTCTCTTGGTGAGACATGAAGCTACCTGTTGTCAAAGACCAGGATTATTCTTCTTATATGATCTGTTAGGTGCTCCTTCTATAAGATCAGTATTAATCACCCAAAGGTGGTGACTCCTGTAGCTTGATTCCATTTCATGAGGCCACAGCTCCTAAAGATTCCACTAACTTCTAACATTGCTAAATATGGACCAATCTACTAATACATGATTCTTTAGAAGGCATACTGAAATCATACCTGAACCATAACATACATGTTTACAACAGAATCCAGATTAGAAAGATGTCATATACTTAGAAAAGGTGTCATTCTATATTAATGACGATGCCCTCCTCTGACCCAAGGCTTTGCGATTAAAGCACAGTCATTGAATCTAACTTCTTTTAAATCAGTTTCCACTTTCAAGAGTTGATTTTGGGCGGACCCAGGCGCGGTGCCTGGCCTTCTGATGAACTGAGGAACAAAGAGGGAAAGTGAGCTCTCCGAAATCACAGAATACTTAGAAAAGCTCGACAAGAATCCTTGCCTGACACTGCAGAGCCCGAGGGTAGCATCTTTTCAAGTTATCGTGGGAGGGAAGATGCCTGAAGTCAAAAGAAGCCAAAAAGCGCCTCCAGGAGGCTGGGGGTGACTGAACCAACACTGGATGAATTAGGTCACAGGATGAGAGACTCTGAAGCTGAGCCTCACCAGGGAAAGAGAAAGGTGGAATCCCTGTGGCCCACTCGTAGGACCCACCACCACCAGAACCCTGCCTCACCTCTGACAAGCGAAAAGCCTTAAGTAGAGAACTCTGTGAGTCCTGCCTTAAAGAAGACTCTGCAGACAATAACCTGGTTGCAAAGCCGGAAAAGCAGGGCCATGAGACTTGTGCTGCCTTCACTGCATTCTGACTCGGGACCCCAACTTTGGGACCACCTGCACTTGCCGGGTTCCAAAAGCGAGCTGGCAGTGAGATGCAACATGGAGTTTATGCTGTCCTGCTTTGGTGGAGGCCACAGCCTCCTGTCCTCCTGGACAGTGGACCCTGCGGGCTCCTGCCTTTGGCCCACCACTTCCCCTTCGCAGAACAGTGTCTACAGGTGAAGGCTTTGGGTTCACCAGCCGAGACAACCTTTAAACCTCTTTAAAAAAAGAGTTGTTGTTTCTTTATGAAAGTTGAATCAATAAAGACTCAATTCATCTTTTTTAAGTTATCTTACACCTGTGCCTGAATGATTCCTAGAATTCAAGCTAGGAAATCCTCCAGGATACACCAAAGGAAAGGGTGCATCTGCAGGCTTGAATGACCAGATCATTCCCTACTAGAGAATTCTGTATAAAATATGAATATTTTGACTCTCTAAATCACCTTATTTAACTTATAGTTTAGGTTCACATAAATAATATCTTTATGAACTTACTTGTGAAAGCATTCTAATCTTTTAGATAACATGATTAGTTTGATCTTCAGTTTTCAACCTTGGAAGTACAATCTCAGCCTTTCCTCAAACTTACTTTGAGGTTAAATCACTGTGTCATTAATATTTTAAAAAGACTAAATGGAAAGAGAAGCTCCTGAAGTCCAGACATCTTTGTCACTGATATAATAGGACAATGAGACCATTTCCCTCCTAAGAAGCTCTCGTAGCTCAGTCTGTTCTGTGTTGGATCATTTGTCTCTTTTACATTGATGAATTCATTTTCATTGCAATACTTGGACTGAATAATGAAAAGCCAGGAGAAAATCTGATGGTCAGAATGGAATATTTAAAATGTTCCTTCCCATTATGGCTCAGCTTCTCTCTGTGACTCACCAAAAAGATGATTAATCATTCTGAGGGAACAGAAAAATAGTACATGATGCTTTTTGTCTACATTACATGTTATTTAATAGTATACACTTTAAAAATCACTTCCAAGTCATTATATTTCTCAAATATGTAAAATGGTCCTATCTTTTTAACATTATTTTAAAATATTCAAATATGTATTTGAAAGACTACTTACTAAAGAATGTAGCATTTACAAAATGCTTCAACTTCTCTATACATTCTCCATCTGCGTTCACCAGTTAGAAGTTCATTACCTCTCTTCTGAGGATTCAGGCATTTGGTTGTTTCCACAAGATTACTGAAGGTAGATTTCCGAAAGTGTCTCTTACAAATCTCTAAAGAGCTTGGTGATACAAATGACTGAAACTATAATCTCTGTTAAATCCTAACAGGCTGTCACAAGTTCTTTCCCAAAGTTCATTTGCTACTTAGTTCTGTTGAAAGATAGTTAAAATGCATACAATTCTGAGACCAAATAGCACATTTTATGTGACAATGCTAAAATTTTATTAGGATCTATGTGAAAGTTTAATTTCAATTGTTAGCTGGTTTAATTTAACTTTTGACTATGAGGTCTAGGAGCAAAACACCTAATGTTGTTTTCTAGGCATTAGAAAAATCTACTGATGTGTAGCAGATTTCTCCACATTAAAGGAGAAACTGGAGGCGATGGAACAAGGAATCTGGGAGACTCAGAAAGTCAACAAGTCTGGGAAAGAGCTGCAGGACCTGCTGGAAGCCTGTAGAAAGGGGAAGGTCCTACTTGGAAGAGAGAGACTATCCTACAGAGCCGCTTATAACAGCAGTGCTCAGGACTCCTATGGGGATGCCTGCGAGTCACAACCTGCTCCAGAGAGGCAGCTTCCAGGACTCTTCACCTATGCTCTCTGGACTTTCTGCTGATGCAGCTGCCTTTGAGCTCAGGCAGCCATGGTGGGGCAATCATCCAGGATGGGGTGAGACTTCCTAAAGCTGTGCTTGAGTCATTGATTGCTACTGGAGGCAGCCCTCCACCCTGCTCTGCACGTAAACCCAATAATCTCATTATATCAGTTTTGGTTTAATCAATTGTCCTTTGGTCTATGGTTTTTGCCTCATCTGGGGAGAAGACATGTTAACAACTAATTCCTCAGGGGAAAGGTTTCCCATGACAGTGACTTTACCTGTATTTTTCTTTTTGGTAACAGGTATCTAAGGGTTTACATATACAAATTTATTTCATTCAAAGTTTTTATCATGTAAACAATATAATTATCATTATTTAACTAATGATGAAACTGAGACAGACAGTGGCTAAAGCATGGTCCATATCATTATCAGTGGAGGAAACAAATCTCAGAATGAGATTCATATTTATTTATTACCATTTAATTGAAATAAAAGAGAAAGAATTAGAGAGAGAGAGAATAGGCACCCAAGGTCCTCTTGCCACTGCACACAAACTCCAGGTACATGTGCCACTTTAGGCATCTGGCTTTATGTACATACAGGGTCATCAGATACCACAAGCAAGCACACTTGTTTGGCTGACCCATCTCTCCAGCTCCCAGGCTTCCAACTTAAAGTCTATAAAGTGTGACTCTTTTAGCCCTTTATGTTACTACTTATAATTTGACAACAAGGGAAACATCCATGTCATTAGGGAAAAAAAAGAATAAGAACAAAAATTAAGGAGGGAGACATGGAAAAGAACACTAAGGGATTGATGAAGAGACCCTTACGAAATGTCTGTGGCTATTTCATCCCTTCTCCAGCTGAAGAGGAGTGTGGATACTTGTCCAGTAATAATGGAGTAATGAGCTCCATTGAAATCTCTTTGTTTGAAGTGTTATTTGAAGAACTTTCCTTTTTCTGTGAAGATATTGAATGATACCATATATAAATTAAATAGTAAAAGAAATCATCATATCTTCTATAAATCTTGAGAATTTACTGGAATAGGAGTCTTTTTTTTTTCTGAGGTAGGGTCCCACTCTAGCCCAGGCTGAAGTAAAATTCACTATGTAGTCTCATTACTATTCTCTTATTCCTGTCTCCCAAGTGCTGGGATTAAAGGCATCAGCCACCATGACCGGCTGGAATAGGATTTCTAGTGATTTTGGAAATATGTTACTGAGGAAAGTATCTTATATAATTTTTGGATTAGTAATTTTAAATCAGAAGATACAGGTTTGAGTCTACACTGGAATTTACTGCTGGGAGGTAATTGTTAAACTTGGTAACATCTCAAAGATTTAGTTCTCCTATCTGTACAATAGGGAACAGGATACATTAGACAGGATTGAAAACACTTGGTCACAAGATCACTAGTTCTTAACAAATAGCAGGGGATATCAATATATGTTGTTATTCAGCTATAATAGTATAGGGTTAGAATTTTTATAGAGAATGGATACACAGAATACTAGAACTCTTTACCTCTCTTATGACTTGTACTCACTATTGCAACCTGACTATTTTTATGCTGGTGTGGAGTGCTGTCCTTTGGACATGACATACCTTTGCCCTCTTGAACAGTCAGCAGCTGAGATTACGGGAAAGAAACTCAGACATTATTGACCCTGCTAACTTGCCATCACAGTGGGTGAAGGGATTGTGAGGTGACCATGCCCACCCCAAAGTTTTATAGACTGTACATTGTAGACATTTTTTTCAGTGATGGAGACATCTATAAATTGCCTATGCTCCTATAAGTCACCCTAGATCCTATGTTCCTGTAACTCAAACTAAATTCTTTGTTTCACTTCGGTACACATGTGTGAAATTATTACTTTGTTCCTCCAGGTGCCCTATCTGAGGTGAGTAGACATTTGTTCATGTAACTTCAGAAAAAAATACACAGCACATTCCATTGAATATTATTCTCTAATACTACAAAATAAAACATGATGAGGACATGGTTTATTTAATCAGTTTTTCTGTTCCTCTAGGAACTTTCTGATGTTATAAGCGATACTGTAATGGGCATATTTGATCTAAGTCTAACTAAAATTGGTTAGTTATATTTTGTAAAACACATCTCTGATGTTTGCTCTTAACTGTTTATTTGTATTTTTAATGGACACTTGTGTAAGTAAAGTTAAATTCTGTCAATATATGTAATCTTGAAACCACTTGCTCTGGCTGGCTTGGAATTCACTTCGGTTTTAGAATCTTTTGCATCATTCTCCTAAGTGCTAGGATTAGAGGCAATAATCATCACACTTGGGTTCGAGATACTTGTTTACTACCAGAATACTACATGATTACTATAGGTCACATGAGAAATATGTGAAGGAAGAGCAGTAGGTGTTCCAAGACCCTAGCAGCCGGGAGTTAACACTATGGTGCTCATTTCATAATCATTTTCCCTTGGTACTCAATTCTCATCTCATCAAGATAGAACAAGGGCCAGCCATCAAGTCTTAGGCTAAAGATGTAGAGGTCTGACATTCTATCCAATCAAGCATGATGTTTATAACCCTTCCTGTTTACATACGTAGGATGGGAAACTAAAAGCTGGTTACTGGACATAGTCAAAACTATAGCCTGAGTACTGACTGGTCCTCTGGGATGGATTAGAAGTGGTTTGGTTAAAGAAAAATGAGGAATAAAAAGAAAATCCAAAATATCACAATGGATATATATCTTCTCTGATTTTGTACAGAGACAAATTTAAAAAAATGAAATCCTACTGGTTAATATTCAGCTTTAAGTTGTTCTGATTATTATTATGCAACAGAATTAAAAGAATTCAAACAATATTAAGTATATGTAAGGTATACTTAGTCAGTTTCTTATGGTAAAAATAATCAAATAAAACAAACAAAAAACATCAAATCACAGAAAGTTAAGGAATCGATTCAGTGAATTAATCATATATTCCTACTACAAATAAAATAATGTGAGATGTTCCAGAGTTATAAGAAAAAAAGTGTTATTGATGAATCAGGATAATTGTAATTTTCTGGTAACTGATTTCTTTAAATTTAATTCACTGATTTCTTTAAATTTTAGGAAGCGTAATAAAGCATAAGAGAGGTCTAGAAATGAGTGACAACTATTCTTGTTAACAACCTGAGTAATATTGCCAAGGATGTTGAAACACACCGTGTACATCTTGTCTTTTGCTAAATAAGCATATTTTACATCATTCCATTGCATGCCTCATCAAACTACTGCTTCATTTCTTCCTGCATAATTCTGACAGAACTGTTTGGAAAATCAATGCCTCAGTGCTGTGTTTGGATTTACTACTGAATCCAATTACAGTGTATTATCATAAAAAGCATGAAACTGAAAATTATTGATGGTGCTTGTTTTGTGAGCGTGCAACTGTTAACTCCAAATATAAATATTTCAATGACATAATATCTCACTATTATGAAAATGAAAAAAGGAAAATTTCCCAATTTGCCAACAATAAACTACTTAGCTTTAAACAAAGATCATATTTTAAAATTGTATGCAATGCTATTTTATAAAATAATTGATAAACAAGTGCATTTTACATAGTTATGATTAATAATACTTGTTTAAAATTATATGAAAATACTATCTTACTAAGACAATATACTTGGGGGGATTTTGGCTTAATATTTTATGTGTATCATCTATAATTATGACATTGAACAAAGTTTGTCAGTCTACACACAGCTAATAGGCCCCAGATGTTCCCTCCCACACATTTACAAATAGGCTATGGCTGCTTGCCTGTGTGCAGCAGAGATAAGTATATTGACAGAGACCAGATGGAAAGTGAAACCTGAAATGCTCTGAAGTCTTCACTATTGTTATTTTATAAAGGAAACAAAACAAACCAGGCTGCTATGCTGGTTGAAAGGATATGACTTAGAAACACAAAATAGTAGTTTTTTATCTCAAGGAATTCTTCAACTTTTAAAAGATCTTACAGTTGCCAGAGGAACATAATGGAGACCTATGAGTTATAACTGTAAAACCTGGTGTGGTGGCACATACCATTAACCTCGGCACTCAGGAGGCAGAGGTAGGAGGATCGCCTCCCCGAGAGACTACATAGTGAATTCCATGTCAGCCTGGGCTAGAGAGAGACCCTTTCTTGAAAAGCCAACAACAACAATAACAACAACAAAGAATGAAACTGCAAAATTTTATGTAACAGGATATACATAGGCTCTGTGTAAAGTAGAGTGACTTTGTTAACAAACACTGTGCAATGATGATTTGCAGCAATGATTAAGACCTCCCAGGGCTGGAGAGATGGCTTGGCAGTTAAGGCACTTGCCTCCAGTGCCTAAGGCCCGGGGTTCGATTTCCCAGTACCCACATATGCCCCTGGTGCTCTCTCTCTCTCTTTCTCTCTCTCTCTTTCTCTCTCTCTCTGTATTTCTCTGCTTGAAACTAAAAAATAAAATTATAAAAAAGACCTCCCAAACTCATGCTGAATAGTATGAAAAAGATACATTCTGAAAAATGTAAAATGAAACAAAAACATTTATTTGGATGAAATGGTGACAGAAAGGAGACTGTGAGTATCAATGATGAACGCAAGGACAGGCAGTTTCCCTTGAAGTTTAGACTAGGGATTCACATTCTGTCTCTAAACTGAAAATTGTTTTCTTAAATCTGGTCTAGTCCTTATTAGTGTGAGATGCATTCCATTATTCTAAGTCCATCTTTAACACAGTGACAGAGTAGTGAGTCCTAACGGCAAGGTGGCAGCAGGAGCTCGGAGGGAAATAAGGTAGCCACAAACTTCCACATTCTGGGATTCACGGGCAGGAAAAGGTCAGCCTGACATGGAAAGATGGGAGAAGAAGGAAGTGCGTGTGACAGTTTGAGCCGGCTATCCCCATGAGTGCCTGTGTTCTGAAGGCTTGGTGCCCTCCCCAGGGATCTAATTCAGCCTACCACAGATAATCTTGCAGATTCATGATCATGTTGGCTGTAATAAAAATAGCCAGTTTGTGGAATTAGTGAATGAATAAATGAAGTGTAGTATACATACACAATGGTTTATTAGTCTTTTAGAAGAAAAAAATGTTTGCACTTTGTAGAAAATGTGTTGGTTGAGAATTCCCTCTACATGACAGTAGCAGGAAAAAAACTTCTTGAACAAACCTCTGAAAGCCCAGGAAGTGCAACAATCACTTAACCAATGGGATCTCATCAAGCTAAAAAGCTTCTGTAAAGACAAGTATATGATACTGAAAGCCAATAGACCCCCATCAAACTGGGCGTCAATCTTTGCCAGCTATAATATGGATAGAGGTCTAATGTCTAGAATGTACAAAGAACTCAAAAAAATAAATAAAAAATATCAAACAGGCTTCTCACAAAATGGGGGACTGAACTCAACAGGGAATAAACAGAGGAAGAAATACAAATGGCCAACTCCCATTTGAGAAAATGTTCAGTGTCATTAATCATATACTAACTCATAATAAAGATACTAATTTGAAAAAAAAGAAACTGTGGTGGTCAGGAAGACAAGAAGATCATGATGTTAGTGGAAACAAGCCAATGCAGAAAGATGAATATTATGTTTACTATGCAGAATTTAGACAATGAAAAACAAACATAAAATAACTTTGTTTTAACTTCTTCATTGACAACTTCCATAGACAATACACTGTGACCATAATCCCTTCCCAACTTTCGCTCCTCTTGAATCACTTCTACTGGAATCCCTTATTTTCAAGTAGTGTCTTGAATTTTCATGTCATTAGTTTCTTCCTGTCAGCATCAGCTACTGTGAGGGCATTAGTGTCATGTCCACATTGTGTCTGGAAGACAGTATTTTAAGTAAGAGCCAAATCAAATGAGCTCTTAAAAAGATAAGGATTATATTTTGGGAATAGAAAGGCAACTACCCTGAGGGAAGGCATTAGACTATTATGCGTTGCTCAATATAATAAGTACATGATATGCATAAATAAGGTGATAATGAAAGCCATCAGATCATAGAATGATTATATGAAAAATTGCCCAAACAATGAAAATCACATGAAGGTAAGTTCAATGTCATCTTAAGGAATAGACAGTCCATATCTGTTCCTTTTAATTTTATTTATTTGTGAGAGGGAAAGTGTGTGTGTGTGTGTGAGAGAGAGAGAGAGAGAGAGAGAGAGAGAGATGGGGAGAGAGAGAGAGAGAGAGAGATAATCAGGGCCTCTTGGCTTTATGCAGGGTACTGGGAATTCGAACGCAGGCCAACAGGCTTTGCAAGCAAATGCCTTTACTCACTGTGCCCAGTTCATATCTTTTTTGGTAGTAGATTCTCTTATACATATTATTATTTAGTATTTAATCCAAGGTTCACTGTTTCAGAGATCATTTATAATCTACTTCATTGAAAAAACTTATTTGCTTTAATATCACAATATTGTAGATTTTACTAAAGTTGGATGGATAAAGCGATTTATCATGCTAGTCTTTAAAGTGTATTATCCCAGTAAGGAATCATGAATATTTGTTATACACAATAAAAAAATAGAACTGTTATAAAATAGGCCAAAATCACATAAGTAAAGCAAATAGTAAGTCTTACTTTATTCCCAAACAACAAGAAAAAAGGTAAGACTTCTTAAATTGTTTGATCATATTGCATTTTGTTTGTGTATAAATTACCTTAGACTTAACAGCACTGCATGATTTCCTAATATCAGCACAAAATCTCTCAACATCTGTAGATGTCCTTGATAATTTTAGAAAAAAAACTCATTGTTCATTTCATTTTTAATATTGATAGCTACAACAATAGTGCAAGCATTATCAAATTTATATTGTATAAATATTAATGTCATCCTAAAAATAAATATATTAGTTGTGGTTAAAAAATAAGACACATTAATTAAGATGAGCATACAGTATGAAGTATACTTTTGAAAATACATAATTTTGCCTTTAATTTCTTCAGTGATATATATATATATATCATAGTTTTTAAATCAAGAGATTTGTAAGCAATTTAATTGAAAGTACAAAATAAATGATTTCTCTTAGGTGCCAATTCATCAGGAACTACAAGATCTAGTATCAGACAAGTTAATTGCTAATTTATGTTTGTATGCACATGTAAATGCAGATTGCAAGAGCTATAGATGCTATTTCTAAAAATATAAATTTGATAAGTAGGCATATATTTTTACATAGTTGCCTGAAGTCTTTGGAGTCATTTGAATTAAAGCTACAAGGGAGCGAAGCATGGTTGTGTATGACTTTAATCCTAGCACCCCGGAGGCCAAAGTTGGAGAATCCTTGTGAATTTGAGGCAAACCTGAGACTTCATAGTGAACTCCAGATCATCCTGGGCTAGAGCGAGTCCCTACCTTTAAAAGAAAAATGCTAGTAAGTCACTAGGCAAAACATTGTGCCAATCATTGTAAAAGAAAATGTGACGTTAATAATTTCAATTTGAAGGCACTGATGTGCACAAATTTACAGAGCTAGTAGCTGGAGTGGTTTCACAATAGAAGGAAGCACACCCTGGACTGTGTACTCTATCTAGCATTTATGTCACTGAAATCACCCAGGATTAGAATTAGGCCTGTTTCTTTAAATCTTTATTTGCTCTATGCTAATGAACATTACTAAAACTGTCTAATATTTCCTTTCATTCAACCCTTTCAGAAAGTTTTTTTTAACTATATAGTTCACAATTTCCCAAGTATATTAAGACTTTATAAATGTCTCATGAATACATTATTATGCACTGATTTTTGGTGGTGATAAACCTTTTATATAACATTTTAATCACAAAATGGAACATCTCTAAATTTTCTTCTTCTTCCTTCAGAGTATAACTGGTGACTATGAAGACAGTGTATAATCAGAGAATGACTGTTCTATATAGATCAAGAACAGAACTCAGTAGTGGACCAGGATATCTTGTATTCTTCAGAACACAGATGAAGAATGTAATTGGCTCAGTTCTAAACTTATACATCTCTTGAAGGAAGTGTGTTCAGCCTTCTCATGGCAACAGACAGCATTTTATATCAGTGGTCTCTGCTATCTCCATGTATTGTTGACCAGTTTTCCCTGGCAGCTTATGTTGTGCCTTCCAGCACTGCACTTGCTACCATCTGGGTACTGAATACCATTTTGGATCTTGCAGGATTTCTCAGTGTTGTTCAATGTCTTTCTGTGGTTTCTTCAGCAATAGGATCTTAGCTTTGGCCTAGGGTGGGTATTCAAGTGCTTTGACAGAAACCTGTCTTGTTTTGGGGACCTTGTAGTTCTCTTTGATCAACAAGTCAGTGTGGGAAGGATCCAATGACTAGGACAGGGGACACCAACGACTTCCAACACAAAGTAGAAGCACAGAGACTTGTAAATTCACAACAACAACAATAAAACATACTTAAAACTCACCCTCCATGACTCAGGGAACTAACTGAGCAGAAGAGGGCGTGGAAAGATTGTAAGAGCCATGGTGAGAGATTGTCCAGAGATATTACCCCCCCTGACTGCAATACACAAAGGGGGGATCAACCTTGATGCCTCCTGTGCTACCCATAACCCCTTGCCACATGGAATGATCCAGTGTGCCCACCGAGGAGGATACCCAGTGGATTGGGGACAGGGAGGAGGGAAATGGGACTACAAGTGCAATATTTGCACTATCAATGTATCTAATTTTGGACAATAAAGATAAAATTTAAATAAATAAATAAATAGATATACATAAAGATTAAAAATTTTGGCATTTTATTTTAATATTGTAATGCTAACCATCATTTTGCACATTAAATGATTATTAAACAAAGCCTTTAGTAATGATGGATTGTATCATTATTTAGATATACAAACTTACACAGCAACACACAAGATTGAGTACAAGTATTTAAAATTTGTAATGTGTTCTGCTTCCCTAAGGATGTTATTGATTGTGTGGAATGAAGCCAGACAAAAGCCAGGAATGAAATTTTGCTACTCAGTTGACATAACATGTAAGTACTAAATTGAGTCAATTATTTTTTTAAGCACCATCAGCATTTAGAAACCTCAGACATGTTCCTTAGGTTCAGATGGAGTCTAAATACAGTGCACATATATATATATATATATATATATATATATATATATATATATATATATATATATATATATTCGAGTACTTGGTGTGTTTTTCTGTTAAGAATAGTTTCTTTTCTTCCACCTATAGCTTCATGGATACTTGTATCCCAATTTTAAGTTTAAAATATATAGACAATTTGTGATTGAAAATATTAAGATATAATGAGTTTGGGCACTGCTTATCTATACATAGAAAAAAAGGATTTGGACTACTATCGTCTGATTTTGGAGTCTTTGTTATTAAACCTACCCTCTCTGCTGGTTGAATATATAGAAATTAAAGGAGCATATCATAGACATCATTCCATTGCTGGATCATTCTACCCAAAGAGGTGATTAGAGGAAAGCATTTATTTTGGATTACAGTATAGATAGGAATCTTCATTATGGAAGGGGACAGCATGTCATGTACAGATAGATATGAACTCTTTGCAAACATTTGATAGACAATAGCAGCAGCAGAGTGAGATGATCTCTAGACAGAAAGAAATGGTTGTAACTCTCCTAAGCCTGACTCCAATAACCACCTCACCTAACAATGATCCACCTCCCCAATTGCCATGAACTGGAGACCAAGCATTCAAAGTACATGAGTATAAGGGCAAAATCTGATTGAAACCACCATATCCCACCCTTTGCCTGCATTGACTAATAACCATCTATGGGGTGAATGTAATCCATCCAGTCAAACTTTATAAATCCCCACCTATAGGTTTTCTCAGTCCCAAGATCTCTTAACTGTGAGCTGGAAAACCAAGAAGACATAATGGCACAGAGTAAACCTTTACACTGCAAGAGATGACAGGGAGTATAGTAAGTAAAGATTGAACCAAAACAAGAAGTAAAATATACAAGGTAAACATCAAATCCTGTAGCTCCAAGTCTGACATCTCCAACCACTGTTGAAGTTTCTGGAGTTTCAGTTCCACCCATATAGCTCACAACCTCAGGAAAACTTAATCCTTAGGCAAGAGCTCTCCTTAGCAGCTGTCCCACATTCCTGACATCTCAAGAAGTCTTAAGGTTCTCACTGATATCCATAATTTAGCCTCATGTCTCCTTGGAGCCTCCATGCATAGACTTCAATAACCCTGCCTCACATCACTCATTTTCAAAATAAATTTGTTTTACATTGACCCTTTTTTCCTGAATATGATATATTTCATTGTACCATATATGCTACCAAATTTGTCAAATAAAGCAAACTTTGAAAATCAGGCATTCTTTCAGCATTCAGTCCTCTTACCTTCAAAACAGTCTATACTTTCTGCTTTCCTCATGCACAACAGCTACTGCAAAAAAAAAAAAAAAAAGTGGTGGCTGTCATGGTTTGATCCCACAAATGAATGAATATGTTCTGAATGGCTGATCCCCAGCTGATAGCAATTTGGGTTTTACAACCTCTCTGGAGCTGTGTTGTTGGGGGTGGGCTTATGGGGGTGATAAACCAGCTTCCCCTTGCCAGTGTTTGGCACACCTTCCTGCCGCTGTTTGCAGTGCTGTGGTGGAGGTGATGTCCACCCTCTGCTCATGCCACCGTTTTCCCTGCCTTGATGGTGCTTCCCCTCGAGTCTGCAAGCCAAATCAACCCATTCCTCCACAAGCAGCTTTGGTTGGGTTCTTTTTGTGCAGCAACAGAGAAAATTCAACTACAACAGTGGTAATTTCTCAAACAGTTGTAGCTTTAGGGGCACTCTCTCCACCCTGAAACTTTGATTTGTTTCTTTACCATTACATCTGCTCAGACCAGTCTACTTCTCAAAAATCAAACCTGCTCAAGTTCTCATGACAAGAAGAATGCAGAAAGCCTATCTCACAAACTACTTCTAGCCTAGTCTATACAAATCTTTTTCTTCCCTTCATAAACCAAACCTACATTGTTATTTTTTCAATGAGTTCATAACTTTGACCAGAAGAGTTCATCAAACTCTACTTTCAGCACTGTAAGGCATCTTATAGACAAAGGTTTCAAATCCTTCCATATTCCTCCTGCAAGTTTGTTCCAAAAGGCCAAAAGCCATGTGGCTAGGTTTCTAGCAGCAATGACCCCACTTCTAGGAACAGATTTTTCTGTTGTAGTTACTTTATGGATGATGGTACAAAGTACCCAAACAAAAGCTGAAAAGTATTTATTATGACTTACAGTCACGAGGTGAAATTCATGACATCAGGGGATGAAATAAGCAGGGATTAGACATCACACCCTAATGAATATCAGGTAGACAACAGCAAAGGAAAAGAAGATGAACTCTAGTAAGAGGGGACTGGCTAAAACATAAAACACCCCTACTCCCACCCCCTACAACACACCTCACCCAGAAATACTCCACCTCCCAAATTGCCATCAACTGGTGATCAAGCATCCAAAAAACATGAGTTTATGGGAGACATTTAATGCCAACCACCATAGCACCTCTTATATCAGTAATTGAAAATTTCACAAGCTAACTTGCTAAAGAGCACATAGCCATTCACAGAATAGAAAAAGTGTACAACATGTGTTTCCATGCCTAATGGCATAGCTTTATGTTCTAGATACATAAAGCTAACCAGTTTTCAAAATTTTTCAGTATAATTTTAAAGGTTTATTTTTCTATTCATAAAGAAGTGATAAAATCTACCAAATACATTGCTCTAAAGTTAAATTAAGCCTATGTGAAGGTCTTAGTTTTATTTAGTATAGACTTTCCTTGTTGGAAGCTAGAGATAGCTAGACAGCAAAAGATTAGAAGAAGATAACCTTTAAATTTTATGTCATGTTTTTTGGCTCTTAAATAAAATAATTTTGCCTGTCCATTAATCAGAATCAACAACTAATAACTAATATGATAAACAATATTTTAGGTTAGAATAGATGTCAAAACAATGCAATGCATTGATTTTGCACTGATGTTTCTACATAAGTAAATCCTCTATGATTAATTAATCAAATTTCTATTGAATCCCTTCTTTTTATCCTTGTTACTGATAGTCTACACTTAGCAATTTCTCTCATTTTCAGTCTCATTAGTTAGCATTTTTTTTTGATGATTACAATTTTTATTAAATAATTTCTGCAAAATACTGAAAATAACAACATTCAAAAAGCATTCAAAGAAAACATAAGCATGTCCTCATTTTACTTGAAAATGAACTCTTGTAGAATGGAAAGGAATTAGTGTATTGTTGGCATCCTATGGGATTCTGTACTATTTACATATTGCTGGTACCTCTATGCATATTATTGCCAAACTTCTAAAGCCTCTGTTCTTGCTAACCTGTTGAGAAGCTGTATATGAAAGTAAGCCTGCTATTAGACGGGGCTTGCGAACTGTACAAGCACCTGCTTTCTGTCCTTGTAACACGCTTTGAGTGCGAGGGGAGAGTTAATAAACTAAGCTTGTATCGACAGACTCACTGTTGGAATAAGAGTGTGAGGATGGGAGACGGGGGATTACCTTCCCCTGTGATCTGATTGGGTCAAAACCTCAGCAACCTTCACTGCACACAGGGCCGATCTCCATCTCCTTCTTCCTCTGGCCTAGAACAAGCCTGTTTGGTTTCTGAGACCACTGTTGCCTGTATGAATGCTTGCACACACTATTAATCATATAGGATATCCATCAACATTTTTTGACCCCTACAAAAAATATATAACATGTCATGATAAAACAATCTCATTAGTTAGCATTTGATCACAAATATAATCTGTTTTACATTTGTGTCATTCAATCCTAAAAATATTTTCCATGCTTTGTTCTCTGTTTTCACTTGTGATATTGAAGCATGTTCAAAATCAAGCTCATGATAATTAATCTGAAATTTGACTATAAACATGTGACTTTTTTTGCTTGTTGCTAATATCCAAAATATTGCACTGAACTAGGATAATAAATGTTTACTTTGAGACAAGGTTTTATACTTTTATTGGAAAAAGTACATGTATGAATTCTAAAGTAGAGGATGAAGAAAATAATGCAAAAATTCTAAAAATATTTTAATGTTTATGTAAAGTATATATGATACTCATAAAACAAGAATATTTTGTTTGATGAGTTTACATATTATTTTCCCCATTACCTACATAAAACTATATGTGCTTTTTGATGCCTATGGTATAGAAAAAGTATCTTTAGATATTACTAAAATAGTATTTTCTAGTGGACTACAGCAATATCTTATGATAAAGATATAAATACGGCACTTAAGTACAGCCCAGTAATAGAAGGCATGCCTCGTATACATGAGAACCTGGATTCCATTCTCTGCACTGAAAATAAAGTAATAGAAGAAAAAGTAATTTTGTTTTGTTTTCCCTACTAAATGACATTTCCTAATATATTTTGCAGAGCCTATTATAATAGTATCCCAACATTTTACTTACATTTTATATTTGAAAATTCAACACCAAAGTAATTGCAACTTTGGACATCACCTATTGAGCAGTGTGGTGGTTGGAATGGCAAATGTCCCGCACAGCCTCAAGTGAGTGTGCTAAAGCTTCCTTTAGTCCCCCTGGGAGAGTATTTTGGAAGTAAAGCCTTGCTGGTAGAAGTGTGTTGCTGAGGGTGAACCTTGAGGTTAATTAAGTTAAGACTGGTTAACTCAAACAGCTTCTTTCCTGCTTTGTGAGGAGACTGATCCTTCAACTGCTTGCCATGAAGAAAACTTCCCCTCCAAACTTGAAACTGGAAACCGCTTCCTACCATAAGCTGCTTCTTGCCAAGTGTTTAGTTACCACAATAAGACAGACTGTAACTTCTACAAAAAAAAAAAAACTTAATACAAAGAAGTGAGTTTATATTGCTATTATGAACCTGACTACCACCTGTGGATTTTGGTCTTTTAGAAAATGTTTTCCAAGAGCATGAAAGATTTAAAAATCTGGACTGGGGAAGACCTTCAGGGCTGTAAGCAGGCTTGATGGGCCGTGCTGGTAGTGTGGAAAACCTAAATGGAGAGAGAAGTATGAACTGTGAAGACTTGCCTTTTGAGGTTTCAGAAGAAAGAAAGAAAAAAAAAAAAAGACTTTGATGGGGTTAGGCTAGAAGCTGACTGTATTCCAGACTGCCCTGAAAACTTTAGCACAGTAACTTTAAATGTAATGGACTGGCATATTTGGTGAAAGAAAATATAAAACAAAGAGGTTTTTAGTTTGACACCAAAAGAAATTTAAGCAAGTTTGAAATGGTGGGCATGGACACTGGTTTGTGGCCATTGAAGCCACACATGTTGAACAAGTCACCGCTTCTAATGACAGGCCTGATGTCCTGCACTGAGATAAGGAGAAAGATGCCCAGAAGACAGAATGTAGCCCAGGGAAGGCTGACACTACTAATAATGCAAATTTAGTTTTTAAAACTTTTTAACCTTTCTAAACTGAATTTAGGTTTGCAGAAAGTAATAAATATTTTTCAAGCTGAATGTAAAAACAGTGCATCTACTTTCTTTAGTTGAATATATTGGCTTAACTCTCTCCCAAGCATTCAACAATGTGGCATTGACATTATTTTGTCTAAAGTAATGACTCTAAGACTATAATTAAGCTATCCTATTTGCATCAAACATGAAGACTGGTCGCAACAGATTTGTTTTCATTGGAAATAAATTGAACTCTAAAGCATGCTTTTGCACTGATCCCTTTGCTTTTACTACATCAAAGTTTCTTGACTTATAATACTTGGAAATGTTTTAGAAGTATGTCTTCTTTTCCATCTTAGTTTAAAACTGGAACTTTTCAGAATGCAAAAAACATAGCTTTAAATTTTGAAATCAAAAACAATAAATTGTTGCTGTATCTCTTCTGAGATGGTTAGGTAGTGAAATACTCGGTGGATGTGTTTAAAGTAAGGTTATGAAAGCGTGTGAATAATTTGGGGTGTTCAGTGCTTGGCACAATTAAGTAAACTAGAAGGCCTTATGAGAACCTGTCTAAGCTTTTTTGCAATTTGCTGCTATTTGGCTGAAATTATACTTGACGGTCTGGACCATTCTTGACATATTTTTTAATAAGCTGAATATAGTTAATTTAAGGTAATCTTGATGGTGACCTGTTTCAGAAGGTCTAAAATCTTATACAGTGTCACATTTGTAATTTAACAATCCCAAACAAATTGCATAGCTTCTCTTCTATGTGATCACATACATTAGGCAAGTCTACCAACGGGCAGAATAGGTAGCTTACAGATATGATATGTGTCATGGTTTGATCCAGGTGTTCCCCGCCAACAAATGAATGTGTCCTGATAGATCGATCCTCAGCTGATGGCAGTTTGGGTTTTACAACCTCAATGAAGCTGTGTTGTTGGGGGCGGGCTTATGGGGGTTATAAGCCAGCTTCCCCTTGCCAGAGTTTGGCACACCTTCCAGCCGCTGTTTGCAGTGCTGTGGCAGAGGTGATGTCCAGTCCTCTGCTCATGCCCTTGTTTTGCCTGCCAGGATGGAGTCTCCCCTTGAGTCCGTAAGCCAAATAAACCCATTCCTCCACAAGCTGCTTTTGTTTGGGTTAGTAAAGCACATAGTGAGTGTTCATCCATCCAAGTGGTCCACTGAAAATTTATTTGAAGAATATTTATATGGCTCCCCAAATGTAGAATTACATTTAATTTCTGTGTGTTTTTATTCTGTCTTGTCTCTTCATTCTTAAAAATAAATGAATTTTTAATGTTGGCACATTTGAGGCTTAAATATAAGGAACATAACATTTGCATTCTATTTTTGCATATATTGTAAATGTGGCTGGTATTTACAGTAAAATATTGTGTATTCTTTTATAGGGAAAACAAAAGTGAACATTGCATACATGTAATGTGGTGCATTTGTAATGTAGGGGTTCTTCGGGCTTCTGTGAGTTTTGATGCTTACATTCAGATCTACATGTTGCTTAAACTAACATGTTTTCCTTCCAGTTTATTAGTCATGGTTGTATAAACTAATCTTTGGTTGATTTCTACTCTGTGAGCTTTCCACACCAGATTATATTGGTAGTCAGTTAGTGTCAAGAAGTCAACCCAGATTAACATTATTTCTCGTGTGTGGTGTATATTGTGGAAATTTGTGACTAGTGGGATTTTTTTTTCTGTTTCCTATCAAATAGTGTTGCTCAGTTGTGGCATAGACTAGGTAAACTTACATCACTACAGATTTCTCTGTAATAAGCCACACATTATATTTATTTATTTATATTTACTCTCCTAGAGAGCAGCTGTCCCAAAGAGAATATTCTTCTTTGCCTATTAAGATTGAACTGTTACCTGCCAGTTGTTGAGTGAGAGGTTTGGTTCCAGGCTCAGCAAGCAGAGCTGAGAGCCAAGCGTGAGTAGCTGTTGTACTGTTTGCTTCCATCTGGTCCTGCCCTTCATCGTTGGCTCTCTACTATGTATAAACAGCTGCTATGAAGGAGAAGAGTTAAATAAGACTTGATTTAAACTTTTGAAAATGAAAATTGAAGTTTTAGGACTTTTGTGGTCATAAACTGAGGCTGACAAGTTCAGATCCCAATATATTATTTGATCTTCATTTGGGTCCTTTTGAAAAAGTTAAGAATATAGGAAGATCAGCTAGAAAAAAATAGTAAAAATTTTAGTAAAATATATTTTATATTGTTTTTCTATGTCCTGTTTTGACTTAATAATTTTGTTGTTTGAACATTTTCTTATTTCTTAGAATATGAATGTTGATATTTAAAATTTCTGTGGTTGAGCCAGGCATGGTGGCACATGCCTTTAATCCCAGCACTCAGGAGGCAGAGGTAGGAGGATTGTTGTGAGTTCAAGACCACCCTGAGACTACATAGTGAATTCCAAGTCAGCCTGGACTAGAGCGAGACCCTACCTCAAAAAAAAACAAAAATAAATAAATAAAATAAAATTCTTGTGGTTTTCTTTGTGTGTGTTTCCCTCTAAGCTAACTTTTGAGATTTGTGATCCAAATTTATATATAAGCTTTTAAATACACACACATCTATTAAAAATAAAAATAATATTATAATAAATTTTATATACATATATATATATATATATATATATATATATATATATATATATATATATAAGATAGATGACAGATACACAATCTGGAGAGTGTCCCTAGTGTAAGACCCTTAATTTATTCATATTCACAAAACGTTAAATGTCCTTGGTACATAATTCCCCATGTTCAGCCATCCTCATCTTCAGTGCATATCTTAGATGTTAGCTACAGTTTGCTCATTTAATAATCTCAAGGGGAGAGTCCATTGCTGTCCTCTTTCACATTCTGAGAACTCCCTACAGACTTGGCCATTCAACTCTAACTTCTGGCTCCATGGTAAGTGGATTCTCCCTTTTCACTGAGCTTTCAGTCATCCTCTGCTCCTTTTCTCTAGCCATAGGATTAGCATTAGAGTGTATCTGGACAGTCTGGAAAATCTCATCATCTTAAGAGCCTTAAATCATTGATATCTGCAAAAAAAACCTTTTTAAAATTCCACATAAAGTACCATTCTCAGGATAGGGGAATTAGCATGTAGCGATCCTCAACTTCAGTCTGGAAGTTAACTGAAGTTATATGTACAATGTATAAGTACAATGTATACAGAATCCCAATATCATGAAACACCTGATAATAGGTACAAATTCTAAGTGCCAGTAAAAATTTTTAAAAGAACTATAAATACTTTAGACAAAACTCTTACCAGTATTCACATTAAAATTTGCAAATTGTGTACTGGAATCTCCTTAAATTTATCCATGCAAAAGAACATACAATGTCTTTTATGACAAAGGTAAATGTGAGAAATAAAGTTTTTACTTTTTAAATATTTATTCATAAGGAGAGAATGCATGAAAGAGCAAGAGAGAGAAAAAGAGAGAGAGAGAAGAGGAAGAGGAGGAAGAGAAACAGAAAGAATGGACACACCAGAGCCTCCAGCTGCTGCAAAGGAACTCCAGGTGCATGCACCACTTTGTGCATCTGGCTTTACATGGATACTGGTGAATTGAACCCAGGTCATTGGGCGTCTCAGGAAAGCATTTTAACCACTGTGCAATCTCTCTCTAACCTCTAGTTTTTATTTTTTTTAAATAAATAGACATGACATATAAATTCACAGTGTCATTTGAATAATACTATCATAATGAGAAAACAAATCAAATAAAGGGTTGGAAAATTTTAAAAAAGAAAAAGAACAACACTCAGGACTTGGAAGATTATGTAATCAGTAAAGTTCTTGCAACTGAACCAAGATGGAGGACTAGCGGTTAGAGAGCCAGCATCCATGTAAAGGCTAAGGAAATAAACCCATAATGTCAGGGCTGTGAGACACCAGATGAACTCCAGGGCTTGCTAGCCAGCTAATCTAGACTTATAAGTGAGCTGTAAATTCAGTGATAGACCTTATCCCAAAAAATAAGTCAAAGAGCAAGTGAGGGTAATATTCTATGTTGACATGTGGTGTCCACATAGAGCACCTTCACACATGTGCACCCCTACCCATAAAATCATCAATCCATACATAAACACATATCACTCACATGCACATGCAAAATCTAAGAAAGCTCTCATTATTCAGAAGTAAAATAATTTTCATGGGTAACAAAAAGAATATTACTGTAAATCTTAGAATAAAAGAGAATTGAGCAAGTCCATATGATCACAATCCAAACAACGATTTTAAGCATGATTTTGTAATATAGGAAGATTTTTATTAAAATTTAAACTATAAATTATCTTTCTTAATATTTTGTTTTATTTATGCTTTTTTAACACAGTGTTCTTACATAAATGCCTACAGTGTGATGTTTTATTAAGTGTCTTTATTGGTTAATGATCAAATCAAGGTAATGAACACATGTATACCTCAAATATCTATCACTTATTGTACTAGTCAGGGGTCTCTAGAGGCACTGAAGCAACAGAATGACTTGTAGTAAACAAAAAGGGGATTTATTGGATTAGCTTGTGACAGTCCCACAATATCAGTCTGCAAGCCCAAGAGTCAAGGAACAGATTGCCACTCAGTCCAAGTGGCGGGATGCTTCAGCAATCCCAACCCAGCACTGAAGGCCTAAAGGCTTCCTGGGGAGCCCCTTCAGTCTAGGCTAGAAGGCTGAGAAAGCTTCATTCCAATTCCCTTGAAGAGATGCTGACAAGCAGCCAGGCAGGCAGGGAGGCAGGAACGGAAAGAGATTTCTTTCTCCTTTACATTGCCTTTGCAACCCCTATTCTAGAGTTGTTGGCTTCCTGAGTCTCTGGAATTTCTTTCCTACACTGCCCTCCCAGGAATAGATGTTAATTTCCAGCTTCCCTGAGCTTCTGTACATCCTGCCCCCTACTGAGAGGGCTGCCTTCCTGTGATAAACATCAAAGACCAACCAAAGATAATTAAAAAGACTAAGTTGACATCAAAACCTAACCATCACTCTTTTTATGGTGAATCACTTAAAATCCTCTCTTTTAGATATTTGTATATATGTTGCTTTACACAGCATAGTGGTCACTTTGCTGTGTAAAGGGAAAGGTCATTGATGCAAAGTTAGGTAGATAGAAATAATAAAATAAAAGGTTCTATTGAACTACCTTAGGTTAATTCCATCAAAAAAAACCCCACAAAAATCTTAATTTTTTGAGGGTTCTTTGAAGAAACAAAACATAAGTAGATAAAAATAATTATTTACTGGGAAGCTAAATACAATAAAGTTAAATGTTTCACCAAATTATATATTCAATGCCAATTTAGTCAACTGAATGGTGTCAAGTTTACAAAAAAAAAAATCTGAAGTTTACTTGCAATTACAACAGATTACATAGACACAATATACTACCAAACAATAGATGGGGATATCCTCAAAAAGTGTAAAAATGGCACAGGATTAGGCAAACATACCAAAATATCATAATAGGAAAACAGAAAACAGCAACAAAAATCCTCATCTTCAAGTTTGTCTAAAAATTCCGTAAAGTCTTCTGCATCTGTGGGGTAAATATTCACCATTGCCAAAAGACAGAGAAATGGTCCAGAGAACTTCTGCTCACATTTTGACTATTGATCAACAAATAGACTTGTTTCTGTTTACTTATAATATCGTGATTGCATATTTATTTATACATTAATTTATATGGATAGTGGTTAAAGTTACAGGTTGATAGACAAAGATATTATAGGATCATTTTATCAAGACACATTATAAGCAAAATTCCTGGGAATTTACATCAAAACAGTAATTCAGTAGATGGAGTGATTGGTCATTTATCAAGTTTTAAAACCCAAACAATTAATTAAGAAGGAATCTGCTCCATGTGGTTCTGTGTAGAAATGTTACATCTGCTTTGTATAACATATTTTAAAATAAGATATGTTTTCTTATTCTAATATATTGTTCTTTCTATAATTATGTTAAAACTAAAGCTAAATATAGCTCTTAAATGAATAAAGATAAGTTCAAGAATACCTTAGGATCCCCATTTATCTTTTATATCAACAGAAAAAAAAGGAACTGAATTTTTATTTATTGTATCCTCAAGGACATATTTCCAACATTGTGGTAGTTTGAATAGATATCCCCTAATAGAATCAATGGTTTATTAAAATTGTTAATTGTCTCCAGGCTTCTTGCTGGAGGAGGTATCACTTTGTCCTGGCCCCCTGGGGTCTGGCCCTTTCTAAATTAGATGAAAAATACTAGGGATACATATGCAAAAAAGCAGCCAAAACCCAAGTCTGGCAGTTCTGCATTTTGTGAGTTACAGTGTTACAGTGTGTTTGTTTGCTTTGGAGGTCTCTGTCTCTACTTGGATCTGTGAAAGTGGGGCTAGCCTTTCCTTAACTTCCCCTGGATCTGTTAGTTCAATAATAAATACTTTCCTCCCCAAAGTTGTGCCTGGTTTGGAGATTCATCCCAGTGGCGTGTGGCCGACTACCACAAACATCAATAACATTTATTCATTTACATTAAAGTTTCTCATATTTAAATTTACATGAAGTGAAAAAATACTGCAGAATATTTAATTTCATATGATTTGTCTGCTTATGTGGTCAAGAATACTATAGTGAAATAAGAGAGAAATAGAAAGAGAAGGCAAAGGAGAATGGACATAGTAAAAAAAAGACAATGTCTTAAGTGTGCTATATTCAAATTATTTTTAAACACTTTACTAAAATCAAAAAATCTAAATAGTTTGTTCACTTTGATAATTTAGCATAAAGAAATACAAGATTAAAAAATAGGGGCTGTAGAGATGGCTCAGAAGTTAAGGTGCTTGCCTGCAAAACCTAATAAGCTGGGTTCAATTCTCCAGTACCCACGTAAAGCCAAATGCACAAAGTGGTTCATGTCTCTGAAGTGCCATTGCAGCAGCTAGAAGCTCTGATGCAACCATTCTCTCTCTCTCTTTCTCTCTCTCTCTGTCTCTCCTCTCAAATAAATAAAGAATATTAAAAAATAATGAACATATATCATGTAACCTTGTCATACTGTCTGTACTAATGAAAAAGGAACTAAAAAATTGAGACTTTTCTCTGAACACTGAATAGCTATGAATAGTTCATGCATAATTCTCATTTTTCACCACCAAAACTGTTTATTTGCTATAAGTAAACAGTTTGAGGAAGAATCTGTAGAAATTATAATCCCGGCTATGTCCTTTGTAACTGTTAAAATTTAAATTGTATGTATAGCCTACATATAATATTTTGGTTTATATCTTCCTTTAGCTGTCTCCCAACAGTTATTTTTTTTCTCTCCTATGGCATCTAGCCCTCTCCTATTTAGATAGTAAATATTTAATGTAAATTTGTTTTTATTGATAGTTTTGGGGCATGTGTATGATCTATTTTCATCATATTCCCCTCTAGTTACCTTCTCGTTTCCCTCCCCGATACCTCTTCAAATGAATCACTTCTTCTTTCCAGCTAGCCCCTCCTCTATTTTTAACCTCATCTACCATCAAACAGAATACTAATGGGCTCAGTATTGTGAAAGTCTTGTGAACGTAAGGACAGTCATTCATTATGAGGTCCTAAGTGCAATGGCTACTTTATGTCCAGAATAGAGCATTCCACAGCACTCCTCCCCATCCCCTGGCTCTTACATTCTTTCCAACCTCTCTTTCTGCAATGTTTTTTGAGTTTTGCAGGCCATGGAAGAAATGTCTCATTTAACACTGAACACTTAACTGTCAGTTATTCTCAGCATTCTGACAAGCTTTGAATCTCCCTACTAGTTACAAGAAGTGCAAAAAGCAGCTTATTTGGCCAAGGATGAGAGCAACACTAATACACAGACAGTTCAATTTGATTGGCTCAGCATATCCATTTACTCAAACAGCACAGATTTTCTCCTATAGCATAGGATCTCCCTTGTCATAGCTTTTGATAGGTTTTCAGTACCAGGCATAAATTCCCTCCCACAGGTAGATATCAAATCCGATTAGAGAATGGATTACCCCCATATCAGTCCTGTCACAATTGAAGCAGTGGGCATGCATTGCTTAGCTTTTCAGTTCTATATTTTGGAGGGTCCACTGCTGGCTAAAATTATTGGTTGTCTCCACCAGCAGCGTGCATAGTACTTTCCACCACTATTGCATGTAGCCAGCTCAACTGATAATAAGAAAAAAAGGCTATTTTTAAAAAAAACTGCTTTAACAAGAGTTGAAAAAGATGTTAGCTGGTAAGGTTCACATGAGGAGACAAATGTTATACATTCAGAGTTCTTAGCATCATATAGCCACAGATGAGCATCTGAACATTAATTATGGTGATGCAAATACATTATTGAGTACTTTGTGAATGCATAACCTGCAAATAATAATCAACTATACATAGAAACCTGATATGTGGCCAAATTGCCCTTGAAATTCATCAAAAATTTTGGACAGGGAGAATATCTTTGTGATACATACATCTGAGAAAGTATGAAACACAATTTTACAAAAATAAAATCTTACAATTCAGCTTATAGAAAAATGCTCAGAGAAAAGTTTTTCTAACTTTCACTATTCAAAACAGAAAAAGATGATAATGTTCATAATAACATTTTTATTATGATAGTTTAAAAATCACAAAAAGGGGATAGAGAAATGGCTCAATGGTTAATGTGCTTGAATGTAAAGCTTAACAACTGGGGTTCGATTCCACAGTAACCATGTAAATCCAGATGCACAAAGTGCCACATGCATCTGGAGTTTGCTTGCAGCAGAAGGAAGCCCTGGCATGCCCATTCCCTCTCTCTGTTTCTCTTCTATTTCTCTCTGCTTGCAAATAAATAAATAAATAAATAAATAAATAAAACATTTTAAAAATCAAAATAGACATATATATGACTGCTTGAATAGAAACTTACATTTATGCATAAAATCTGATCATAATTGGAAATTTCTATAGCAATTTACGCTGAGATCAATAAATATGAAATGGAGGAAACAATGCCAAGCAACACTGTATTATAATACCATGTATGCATTTCACAAATATTTTTAAAAGTCCATTATAGAAAGATTATAATATATAAAGCATATTGGAAACAACGAGAAAGGAAAAAAAAGTAGAAAGTAATACACACTCAGTTTAGGGAAAGACTTCATTGATTTGAGTTCTGGACTCAGTAGTGTCAAGACTTCATATTTTATTATCATTATAAACATTTTCTTTTGCTTCATGATATTTTATCAACTAGCTAGATTTTGAGTATAGATGTTTATCATGAAATAATTCAGATATTGAGATGACCTACTATCTCATAATTACATTGCTGAAAGAAAAAATAATGGCCTGTATAGTTAGGTAGGTTATGGTGAAGAAGAGTCAAATTATGGGGCAGAGAACATGACTCAGCAGATTAAGTGTCTGATGCACAGCATGGTGACCTCAGTTTCGATCTCCTGCTCTCATGTAACCTGAAGGCAGTATGCACTTGTAAGCCCAGTGCTCTAATGGACTCCCTGGGCACATTGGCCTGTAGACTAGCCAAATCAGAGGTTTAGGTTCAATGGGAATAAAGTGGAGGCCAACTGAGGAAGAAAGCCAAGTGGAGGCTTGGCTTACACACACATACAAAAAAAAAACAATGTAAACACAGTATTATAATTATTGGAAATAATTCTGAAACTATTGAGAAGCAGAATAACAAAGATGTTTTAACAAGACCATTAAGTTTGGCATTATATATTTTGATGAAAGTTGTATATCTTCTTCAGTGTTTCCAAGTAATCATAAATCATTTTCAAAACAATCTAAATATTAATGTTCACTCAGAATATATATCTACAAAATAGCAATGAATGGGCATTTTAAGTTTTTAGAAAATCAGTTGTGTGTCTGGTATGAAATAGTTGTGTTTTTAAGCAAATGTGAATAAAAGAAATATGCAAAGCAAAATTCTATTAAAATGTTGGCAGATCCTTCCTTGCAATGCAGTCTTTTCAGCAATAAGAATTTAATTCCACTCTTCTATTTCAGCTGCCAAAACAACATCAGATCTATTTCTGTACATCTTGAATTTATTTTTATTCTCTCTCATCTTTCCTCTGCAGATTCTTCCTCTTTCCCCTTCCTTCAAACCCCTCCAAGTGTTGCATGGGGTCTTTCTGGGGAGATTTCAATGAATATTTTCTCCCTCAATAAGGACATTCCAACAAGTTAAGGCCATTTCCACTGATTTACCTTGGCAAAGTAATGGGTTTTGCCCTTTTGACATAGCATGAGCAGGGGATTATGTATAGGAAGAGCAGAGACCTGAAAGCAACCACATTCTAAGGTCTCATTCCACCATGGATAAGTACCATCCTCTGGGTGTATACCTAAAGCTTGCATCCCTTGATCTTCTAGTCCCTAAATACTCCATCTACGCTTTCTCCCTTTAAGGCCATGAGAGCTTGTATATCTTTACATACAGTTTACACAGTGAGTGGAAGAGAGCACAGGCGAGTGTCTAAGGGCCTTCCCCATACCTGAGCCAAATTGTCTCACATAAGTTACTATACCTATGAAAGACAGTGGCATCTATGTATTCAAGCCTTTTGAAAGACAGTGAGCAGACAGTGTGGCTTCTTCTCAAATAACATTTCATTAATAAAAGTATTTTCTGATGGTTGATATTTTAATAGACACGTCTAGTGAAATTAGATTTGGTAGAAAATCTCTTGTAACACATGATTAATTATAAACATATTTAAACTGGATTCATTTTCTCTGACTATATATCACAATTACTGAAAGAAAGAATTGTTTCTTTCCCACTTTTCGATTTCATATAGCTCAGAGAATCCATAAATCATTTCACAAACATCATAATTTGGAATGAATCCCAGCACCAATTCCACAGATTCCCAATTGTCATCAAGATAATAGGCTTAACATATTTCTTCCAGCCAATTGCATCATAAACTCTAATTTTCTATAATTTTTCAATTACTATAATTCCTATCAATTTCAAAATACAGTTCTGCTGTTATAAATATTTCTGTAATTATTTTTGCATCAGATGAGAACACACACATAGACATATCAAAGAAATAATACTTTTGGACATGATATAATAGAGATACTTTGATTCAATTTTACCTTTTTATGTCTTTTCAAGTATCCCAAAGTTGGCAGACATCAGTTACCAATCACAAAGTTTATGTTCCAAGTTGCCAAAAGTTTTCTTATGATAATATTCTGTAAGATAAAGGAAAGAAAAGGCACTAATCATTTTAGAAAATGCATATTACTTGTTGATGAAAATACATGCATTTTAAAATATATTTAAATCATGACAAACATTCTTCAACAAACCTAAAAGATAAATATTCCCTATTGACAGAATGATTCTTAACTATTATTCCAAATACCGTAGAGATGAGCTTGTTAAATCCCTCCCTGCCAAAAATTAAACCCTCAAAATTATGCTCTACTAAAAAGACCAGCTGTGTTTCCTACAAAAACATTTCTGAAATAGTTAAATTAGCCAAAGGTTACTATGATTTAGGGTGTGTACTCAAGTAGTTAATTTATTTTAAATATGCCAGTAAATCCAAAGACAATTGAAGATCACTGTAATTGTTGATATGTTATTGCGTGGGAAAATTTGCATGAGACTTTCATTTAATCTTTACTTCAAATCTAGAAGGTGATGTCATTATTATTGTCATGTAAGGATGAGGAATTATGGAATAGAAATGGTGTTTATGAAACATATTTCTGAAATTCAAAACATGCTTTTCAGATTGAAGTGTGTGCAATTAATCACTGGCACATTAATCTCTAAAATTGGTGCTGAAATAAAAATAACTACTGAGGAAAATCCTGTGTAGTAATGAATATACGTTAAGGAATTCAAACCACAAATTATGAATATCACATGATCCATGCTAGGAGTTTGGTGGCCCCTTGTTTGGCTGGCCCATGCAATGTCAGTAAAAGTGTCACACATTAGCACGGAGAGTGGCTAAGACAACATCCATTTCACACTGCTGCACTGGTTCATAATGATAGAGTCTTCAAGCTCTCTCCTATGCATAACTCTGTGACAAAAATTACACATGATTATATGGGATTATAATATATTTGAAAAACCTAGAATGTGATTTTAATCATTTTAATATTTTATATGATTTGTGAGTAGTAAAACATATACAAATATAGTAGTTTTCTTTTATAGATAGAATTAAGATGAAAGTAATAAAAGTTTGGACGTTCCAATAAAATATTGAGATAATACAAGAGGTGTATTTTATCGGGTCATGTGATCATGTACTAGGTACAGCGACATGGATACTGAAGGAAAGAAATGTTATAGCCATACTCAGTGTTGATTCCAGATTAAAATAAAGCATGTTTAAGTATGTGTGTGTGTGTCTGTCTGTCTGTGTCTGTGTCTGTGTCTGTCTGTCTGTCTGTCTGTCTGTCTGTCTGTCTGTCACAGGACCTCTTGCTACTTACTGTAATGAACGCCAGACACTTAAAACCAATTTTTTTATCTGGCTTATGTAGGTGGTTTAGGAATTGAACCCATGGGTAGCTAGACTTTGTAAATAAGCATGCCTAACTGCTGAGACATGTTCTTAGCCCCTGAGCATGGACTTTATATGCTTGAAAATTCTAGGAGAGTTGCACACATTTGAAATAATCCTGAATTCTAAAGGACTCTTGCCTAACAACTAAATTCTTATTCTCCAAAACTCAATTTCAAAATCTAACTTTTGATATTATACTACCTGTAATTAAAATTACAGAGGAAAGGTACCTGGTCCCAAAATATGCACATAAAATTTACATTTACTTCTTAAATCTAAGCCATTTTTATCTAGTAATACTCATTCACCTTAAACACAGCTAGTTTTCTTCTTAGCAAGAATTTAGCATTTCATGGATAAACTAGTTTAATGGAATGCAGATCATCAACATAATTCCAGTTTGCCAGAGAAAAGAATGCATATTCTTGTCATGAGTAGGAAAATAAGTCCTGTATTAGCTTGTGTCCCTCAAACTGTATCCATATGGCCTGCCAACAATGTCCACTGATTGTCTGAGTGTAGATGAGTAAGGGCTGCAGTACAGAGGGATTCTGGGAATGTGACTAATACCAGATTGCTGGATTATTAGCAACTCCAACAATTTAATAGATGAAAAAAATTGTCACATACATTTGATACTTGAACGTAGACTTTCTTCCATAGATCTCAAGGGCACAATAACACTGAATATATATGCTGAGCTAAATTATCATACATTACGATAATAAATACTACCTGTGAAGTGATTTTGATTTAGTTAAATCTAACAGTTTCTTTAAAACATGTAGTTAAATATAAGGTTCCTATACAACCTGTTTTCAAGTTTCTTCATACTAATAATGAGTACAACCCAACAGCAACTGAAACTAGTATAAAACTTCACAGAAAAATGTCTTAAAGTTAATTTTTAACCTATTTAAAAACAAGTAAAATGAACCTCATTTCAAATATCTCCTGGCACAAGATTTTTCATTGTGTGCTTATAACAGATGTTTTCATAATCAAGTTAATTTTTGAGTAGATACTTTAAAACAATGAAATGAAAAAATAAACAAAAATGAACACCATTGACCAAGTAGTCACACCCCCATCTACTCTGAAAAGGCAAGCACTCCCTGATGAAATAAACAATGAAACAGGGAGATCAATGAAAATGAGCAGAAGAGAGTCCACATTTCTAGTAGTTTATGTCACTTTGTGGCAGTTTGTAATGAATTGTAAGTGAGGCAAAGGCACATAGTCAGTACTGTTAGCTGAAATCAGTATCCTAAATTTTGCTACAAAATATTGCCCAATCTGAAAAGATACCAGATGTATTTAATTATTTTATAGTTTACACATAAATATACATTGTCAAAGATTAAAAATAAACCATCACACTGAATTGGCATACACATAAATAGATTTATGAAATGTCTCACAATTATCTGGGTATCAACATTCATTGACATATAGCTCTATCACATTCTTTAGATATAATTTAAAATGTACTTGGTGAGAAGCTGCCATAGTTCTCTGGTTTCCATGTCCCATCAATATTGAAAGCTTCTACTATATAGATCCCTAAAAACCTTAAAGTTCAATAAATAATTCTTTTAATAAAATAATAATCAGTACGTCGACTTAAGTGTACATGACCAAATATAAAATATGTAAAGTGTGCATTAGTTAAAAGATCACAAACTGAAATAATTTAGACACAAAGTGGAGCATGCTTTTGGAGTTTCATTTGCAGTAGCTAGAGGTCCTGGTGTGCCCATTCTCTCTGTTTCTCTCTCTCAACTTACATATAAATTAATAAAAATATTTTTAAAACATTCATTTGTTTTTGAAGAAAGTTAACAATAATTGTCTTAAATAATACAATATAGTATGGCCTGCTAATCATTTATTGTTGTATGTTAACTATTAGTTCTTAAAATTTTTATTTCTTTATTTGCAAGCAGAGAGAGACAGATATGAGAGAGAGAGAAAGAGAGAGAGAGAGAGAGAGAGAGAGAGAGAGAGAGAGAGAGAGAGAGAGAGAGAGAGAGAATGGGCCCAGCATGGCCTCTAGCAGCAGCTAACTCCAGATGCATGCACTATTTTGTATCTGGCTTTATGTGGGTACTGGAGAATCAAACTGGGGTCTTTAGGTTTTGCCATCAAGTGCCTTAACAGCTAAGCCATCTCTCCAGCCCTATTTTTTAAAATCTAAATCTAAATATCCAACTGAAATGACTCTAGTAAGTGTCCCCTATAAAAGAGATGCCACATCTCATGTGCTATTAATAAAATTCATAGTGCATAGTTTGAAGTTCAGCAAATCTTTCCAAGTACATAGAAATAAGATTTTGCAATATATTTGCATATGCTAGCTGCATTATTTATGAACATATCATAAAAACACATCAGAACTAAATATCTGCATGCATGAAATTCTTTATAAACTTTAATATCTCCATCTGTCTAAGTGTTTATTTTACTTCATCGAAGGAAAACTGGCATGCACAATGCTTGGTATAAGTCTTTTTTCCCCTTTACTCCATGTGTAAGGAGTAGAAGGCTGGTAATAGAATATTTTTTCATTCACTTTTTTTGATTGTTGAGGAGACATAAAACTTTCTTGTATATATATATATATATGTGTGTGTGTGTGTGTGTGCGCGTGCGTGCGTGCGTGCGTGTAATTCTTTTGATACCTCTAACTTTTTTTAGGAACAGAATTTTGCAGCCAAGTTTAAAATCTTGTAAATGAAATGGAAATTTAAACTCAACTGTTGAGGCCAAATTATAGAATATATTGAATCAAAACTATAACTTTTCTGAAAACTATAAGTTTAAATTACTTTGAAACAAGCTGAATATTGAACTCTGGCCAATTTTGTTACTGCTTACTTCATAATCATCAAATTCCAACTCTTTTCTGAGTTTAATTTTTGTACAATTTTAATGATTTTCTTTATAGTTCTTTACTCAAAACATTTATTTCCTCATATTTTTTCACTTAAGGTTTCACTGGTCTTTATTCTTGTTTGATACAGTGTTCTACATTCAAATCCATTTCTTTGTGCATGTTCCTTGGCTTTACTTTTATCTTTAGACAAGCATCACATTATCTATTAGAAAAAAAAACTTAAAATCCCTTGGAAAAAGTTTTCTGTTGTTGACTTTGTGATGATCTCACACTGATGAGTCAGTATATGAGTCAATATATTACTAGCCTCAATTCTCTTTTTTTTTTCTAGTAATAGAAAAGAACCTGACCCATGGTGCTCTTGGGTCTTTTCTGTTTTCTTTCCTGATCCATAGCATTCACTTTATTCCCATCTGTATTTCAAAGAAAAGTAGCCAGACTCTCAAGAGCTCGTAATAAAAATAAAAAATTAGAATGCAATTTCTTATAGGATAAAAGTATGAAAGAGGAGCTAACCTAACACAACAACTCTACCTTAAAATCAAAAAATGGTGACCATGTCCTCCTTGGTATAAGTGACCAGAGGAATGATTCCATTGAGAAGTAACACAGCTTCATTACTGCTGTGGAAGTAGAATATAAAGGTAAGAATTAGAGTTCTGAATATTCACAATTGACAGAGCATTAGTGATGCCAGCCACAAGTGGACTGCAAAGAGTGGACTGTTCTCTGTAAGGAGCAGAGTTGTAACCAGGAGGAAACATCCTTGTGAAGGAGATCCTGAAAGTGAGAACCTCTGAATAGGAGATAAAGCAGTGTAATCCTGGCACCATTCTGTACTCAAATAAGACTATTGAAACGGATTATGGCAAGGGTGCCATCCTGGAAGCAGAGGATACTGCAAGCCTCGAGGAGGTGGCACCTGATGCAGATTCCCCATTAGACCAGGTGGGCTGTGGTCCAGGTGGGTTGGTACAGCAGAACTCCTCTAGGAGCATCAAGTGGTGTTGAGTTAAGGTCACTTTTACAAATAAGGGAGATGTTGGATTCAGTCATTTATCTAGAAACAGTAATTATTTTACAGAACTTTTTTTCCCCATTATTTTTGAAAGTATCTTTATTATGAATATGCTTAAAATTGTATGAGCAAATCTTGTAAATGTGTCCCTGTTTCCCTCCTGTTTGTCCCCTACCCACTGGGTCCTTCCTCGATGTACATTCTGAATCTGTCCATAGGATAGGGGGCATGAACTGCACCAGAGGTAGCCAGTTTTTTTTCCTTCCCCCTTGTATATTGTTGGTGAGGGGGGTTCAATGTCTGCAGATATTCTCCTCCACCATGGCTCTTATATTCTTTCCACCCCCTCTTCTGCTCAGTTCCCTAAGTCACACATAGTGGGTGAGTTGTCAGTCAGCTTTGTTGTTGAGAACTTAAGTATCTCTGGATCTTTGCCCTGGGTTGTGATGGGAATCCTTGATGTCTGTCTCCATTGACCTTTCATGGTGGGTTATCAGACTTGCTGTAGTGATTGGTCTCATGTTTGTCTCTTCATTTTCTCATAGGTTTCATTTGGGCCATGTGTGAAGGCTAGGTGTGGTTTGTCTCCTGCCTGGATGTCAGCCATCATTCAGTGTCTTGTAAAGTCTGACCATTTTTTCTTTAAATTTCATTATGCCATTTTTTTCCTTTCAGCTGCATGGAGTGTATATGTACCATAACTTTGATATCCACTTGTCCAGTGATGGGTATTTGGGTTGATTCCAATTCTTTGCTATTATGAATTGAGCTGCTATAAACATGGTTGAGCAAATGTCTCTGTACTAGGGGGAGGAAACTTGGGGATAGATGTGCCAATAGCTCTATATCCATCCTGTTTAAGAGCATCCACACTACTTTCCATATGGGTTGTACAAGTTTGCATTCCCACCAGCAGTGAATGAGGATCGCTTTTTCCCCACAACTTCTTTAAAGTATCTCAAGACTAAGATTTTCTTCTTGGCATTGTGTAGAATTGTCATTGTAGTTCTGCAATCAGTGAGGAATGCTTTTTTCTTACATTTTTGTCTCAAGCATTGCTTGTTTCTTTTCCCATTGCCAACATATATCTGGCTACAAGATGTCTTGGTAATTTCAGGTTAATGTTATGCATCAGAGAAATTTCTTTCCAAAGTGAGAAGTTTAAGTAAGTACTTGATACAAAATGTAACAACTATCATGGCATTGGGTAGTCAATTACTTTTGTTGTCATTGTAATTTTTTTAAAATTCTTGTCACAGGAGATCTTTTCAGAGTGGAAGATGAAGCAGTATTAAACTTCTGGTGCTTCTCATATAAGATGATAGATCACATAGATGAGTGATTCTTAAATTAGGGAAAGAGGGACTTTTATATACTACTAGTTGGCAAGTAAATTGGTATAGCAAATATGAGTGTAAGTATAGAGTTTCCTCAAAAAGAGAGAGAGGATTAGCATATGATCAAGTTATACTATTCTTGGATGTATACTACTTAAGTTGAAACAAAACAGATTCTTATGTGTCATGATATATTGGTGTACTAATTGACAATAGTGAAGACATCATGGCGCCAGCCTAGATATCCATTAACAGATGAGTTGATAAAGAAAATGTGGTCCATAGATGGATTTTCATTGAGCAATAAACAAGAGTGAAACCATGGCATTTATGGGAAAATAGTTGGAATTATATTTTATTTCCAACCATCAGTCCTCTGAGCTGCCTTGTGAATACTGGACAGAGAGTGGATGGTTAAGTTTTGCTATCAACTTGACCTTCTAGTAATCTTGGATGGATCTGTGATGTTTACAGTAGGGCAGCCTTCTCAGTAGGGGGAAGGATGTCAGGAAGCTCAAGAAACTAGAAACAAACTCTTCTTCCTGGGAGGGCAGCGCAGGAGGGAAATACAAGAGACTCAGGGTGTAAAGAAGTCTGGGAAAGGGTTGCAAGACCCCACCCTAAGGCTGTATAAAGGGAGAGGAAATGTCTCTACCCCCTGCCTGTGTGTGTGTGGGCGGGGTCTTGGTGATGGCTTCTCTCTTTCTCTCTCTCCTTGGACCTGGGGAAGGGGGCTATCCTCTCACCATAATGGATCTGTAACTTCAGTAAATCTTTTCTTCCCAAAACTGTGCCTGGTTTGGAGATTCATTCCTGTGGCATGTGGCTGACTATGACAGAGAGGTTGATGCATTTAATTCAAAATATACTTCAGCTTTAATTTTTCAGAAATCTCCTTCCAGAGGGAAAGTAAATATCAAATTTTAGTTATCAATTTTAGTTTTTCATTTTGATTTCTCCTATTTTACAAAAAAAATGATATTAAAAATTCTTGTCATACAAGTGAAATCAATGAATTGTTACAAAATTTCAAAGAGGATGGAAGATATTAAAGAATGGCTATTCCTCTCTAAATTTTCACTATTACTCATTGTTCGTATGTTGATGATGCATATTTTTAATAAAGAATGATCAGTCTTTTTCTTAAGTGCATTCTTTTATGAATGAGTTAGTGGGTAAGTTTTCTTCCCTTTTGAGAGATTTCCACGACAAGCACTCCCATGGAAAACTGCTTTCAGCTACCATCTGTCCCATCTACCCTTCTCATTTGTTTCTTTCCTGTTATGTGTTTTGACTGGATCAGGAAGTATATCTATAAAATCATTTGATCAACATTTATATACTACCAAGTTTTTTTTGTATGGAATTGCTAGGTTTCATAAACATGTACGCACACATATAAATACCTTTAATTTTAAGTATATATATATATATATATATTTTTTTCTTAAATTTAAAGGTCTATTGACACCTAATGGAGAAAGCCATAGCATGCTGCAGTCCCTCAGCCTGGAAGCCATGGTAGCCATGGCTGTATGAGGCAGGGACATGACTCATTTTGTATCATCTCACAGACTTGCTTGCTCCAGAATACAAACCACATTGTGTCTCAATATATGTATGGGTTAAAAAAAAGTGAAAAGTTTGCCATCATTGGTTGGTAACTCTTGATGTAGTTCTTATGGAAGAAAAATACTATTTCCATTTCAAAAGTTTCTGATATATGATAAGTACACTTCAGTTCTTCCAGCAAACTGAAAAGCTAAGTAAATTTAAACAGTAGAATACTTACATCTAAAGCTTTATAGCATATCAAACAAGAGGCATAACCTTTTCTTGTATCAGAAAGGGTAGAGTAGATCTGTGCTTCTGTACTCCATCAAGGTCTGTCTCACTGATGGCAAGAATCTGCTTCATGTCACACTTCCCTTTATAAGAATGTCAAAACATTTGACACAGGAACTTTCCTATTTCACTTTCCAAATGTGCTTTTTCCTTACATAATTCCTTTTTCATCCAAAGGCTGACCATATTTTGTTCTATATTCATGGACAATCAATACAGATTATGATTTGAGAAGTTATTGACTTAACTATAAATATATGAAAAATGTAATCTGTTTTTACTTGAATCCATGAAAATATTACTTTATATTGTATTAAATAAACCAACAATGTGGCCTGTAGTTTTAACTATTGAAATTGAAATTAAATGCTTCGTGTGAATATCAAGACACAGAAACACAGTAACTGACACAAGTAATAAAGCACTCATGAAGCCAAGATGTTTAGAAAAATTCTATTATAGAGATTTGTAGAGATTAGAGATAGACATCAAGAGAAGTCAGGATTGCAGAGTTCTTGCCCAAGAGAAGCAAAAAGGCATGCAACCTGGAAAGTGGAAAATATCACCTGGACACCAGATTGGGGTATTTTATGAAATGGGAAAAAGGGAGATGATAACTGTCAAGGAAAGGTGCTTGGGTTTAAGAAAAAAAAAATAGACAGGGAACTCTTTTAGACTGAAAGGGATAAGAAAATAAATCCAGTTTTTTCCTTAAAGGCTCATGGATGATTGTTGCTTCTACTTTGAGGGAGTGGGGAGGGCTGTTACCTCCAAACTGATTCAGTAGTTTCCAGCATACATTTCATTTATTTAAAAGAATTTTGAGGTAGTGGTATTTGATTCTCATCTCAGGAGGTACTCAAGTAGGCATCTTACATACATACTGTCTCTTAATTTCCATTACCACCTTCTAAGGCAGATAAGAGAATCTTTTGTTTGTCTTTTCAGATGGAAAAAAAAAGAGACTCGGATAAGTTAAGCAAATTAATCAAGGTCACAACATTTGTTCTTAGCGTAGACCTGAAATCTTCCCTACATTTTACAGGGTTTATTCAAATATGTTACATAACTGTCAGCATCTTTTTATCCAAATTTAAATCATGACATTCCAACTCGCTTTTTCCTGTGGAGAATTTTATTATATATATAGCTGAGTTTGAAAACCAGCACTTCAATCTTTTACACTAAAGCTCTTTTTAAAAGTAAATTTTATTGGGAACTTGAATGTGTGAACAAATTGCAAACTGGTCATATTCCCATCAAGTTGTCCTTCATCTCCCCTCTCACGCCCCTTCCACCAAGGGCCTCCTCAGGACAGTTTCAGAAATCACTGTGGGATCATGAACGAATCAGTAGGAAGGACAATGCTCACTGTAAAATGCCTCCACTAGCAGTCTTACAAATGAAATGGGAATTTTTTGGGGGGGAGGTTCCTTGTCAATGTACCAATAGGCCAACACACCAGAGAATTTAGAGTACCCCAGATTCTTAGGAATTTAAAAATTACAATCCTTAGACCAAAGGGTACGGTTTAGAGAGACTTTAGGAGACATATCAGATGAAGAGAAGGAAAGAGGAGAAAGTGTAGAGAGCTATACCATGTGGAGGGCAGGAGAGATAGAGAGCCATGTGCAAGTAGAAGACAAGTGGTTCCTTCCCTCATCTTGGTCCTGGGCTGAGATGAGGGGAGACTCACCAAAACCTGAAGGCTCAGGAGTGATGAGTGGGCAGGCAGGCCAAGAGCCCTTGCCCTCTGCTGGTAGACGTACTTATAACCCTATGGTGCTGGGCCCTGCCTTCCACCTTAGGTGAGCCAGAGAGAAAGCTGATTGGTGTGGGCTAGAGGCTGCCTCAGGTAATTCTGGGGTCTTAATCTTGACCAACCACCATGTCAGGGTTAGACAAACCTTCCAGGAATCTTCCTTCCTAGAGAGGGTCTCAAGTTGCTTATGGTAAAACAGATCTGGGGAACTCCTTTAGGCAAGAGATAAGGAGAAGTCAGATTCTTCTCTGGTCTCCAGCAAAGGGTACACTGTAAGGGAAAGCCCAAGGACAGTCCAGCTTTTTACTTTCGGGGCCCAGTCACCCTAAAATGCCTCAATACCTCTGGCAGCATGATGTAGAGAAGTTCCTTTTAGTAGGGCTTGGTCAGAATATTGAGCACAGGACTTGACCTAACATTAGAATTGAGTGGGTGAAATAATACTGGGCACAAACCCGTGGCTTTCATTCCAGGGTCTTCCTGGAGACGGAGCCCAAGGAATAGCCTGTTACCTGGGGGCATCACACAGCATCTACCTATCAGACTTCTACTTGGCCCTCATCACAGCTGGCTGACTCGAGTGCTCTTGGGAATGAGTCCAGCTTGGCAAGGACAGCCAGTTCTACTTCAGTTCTCAGCAGTGGTCTTCATAAGTACTTGCTAAGAGACTAACACTGTGACAACACTGTGAGATGCAGGTGTGGCATAGAAGACAGAGACTTGTCTAATATGCTGGTTCTCTAAATTTCTGGGAACATAGGCCAGAGACTGAAAGAGGCATCTGCACCTACACCAGCTCTTAGAAGAGGCTGCCTGGGCAGAGTACTCTCTCTCTGAATACTTTCCCAGCTCATTCTTAAAAATCCAGAAACTACCCATAAGACCTTGTAGCATATCGAAAGCTGACCTTGAGTGAAGCTGAACTAAAAACCAGGTGGAAGGAATTTCACAAATGGGTTATTGAAATGCTTTTTAGTAGCAGAGTGCTCACCTTGTGCTTGGGAAGCCATGAATTTAACCTCTAGCTACTCTTCACTGCACCACCCCCAAAAAAGAAAAGAGATAACAAAGAAAGTAAAAAGAGAAAGAATTAAAGACCAAACCAAATTTCTTGAATGGAACAACATATAAAACATAATTGAGATACCAATAAGGGGCTAATCAAACAGAAGAGATAAATAGTGAATACAAAGAAATACTAAGAAGATACAAATTGGAGCTTCAGATGTAGCTCAGTTCATGCAGTGCTTCTCCAGCAGAAGACTGATTGAAAGCCTAGAATGCCAACATATTCATTTAGACCCAGCCCATGAGCCCTTGGAAGGGAGAGGCAGGAGGATCAGGAATGAGATCACGGTGGGGCTTGGCTGAAGAGCAAGTTTGAGACCAGCCTGAAAGACATGAGACTCTGTCTCATAAACAAAACAAAACAAAACAAAAACCCAGAAAGCAAAGGATAAATAAAGAAAGGGAGACAAAGAAGGTGAAGTATAAGAGAAAATGAAAGGAAGAGAGGAAAGGATAAATGAGAGAGGGAAAAAGGAAGGGAAGTGAAAGAATGAAGAAGACGTGGGAAAGCTTAAGGGAAATTTGAGACAGAATAAAGAATCAAATATTCATGTTATTGGGTTTAAAGAGGCTTTGGAGAATCCAAACGAAATAGAAAGTTTATCTGTCAAAAAATATTTCTCAAACTTATGGAAGGATACAGATGTCAAGGCATGTGGCGTCTACATCTTCTCTCTGATACCTCACCACACCAAAACTTTAAGTCATTTTATAGCCATCCCTCCAATCTTTGATGTTTTCTTGCATAAATAGGATTTACGTTTTTATTTTAGAAAAAGATATAGCTGTAGAAGGAGGTATGGCAGAGAAGAGGCCATCAGTCTAAGGGCATGATGGTAAGAAAGGGCAATCAAAGGAAAAACACACATGTATAAAAATGTCATATTGAAACCACTTTGTATAACGAATATGGACTGAGAAAATACTTCAAAAAATTCAGTTTAAAAACAAAGACAGGGCTGGAGTTATGGCTTAGTGGGTAAGGTGCTTGCAAGCAGAACCTAATGACCCAAGTTCAATTCTCCAATACCCAAATAGAGCCAGATATACAAAATGGTACATGCATAGGGAATCCATTTGCAGCAGCTGGAGGCTCTGGCATGCCCATTCTCTCTGTCTGTCTCTCTTCTATCTCTCGCTGCTTGCAAATAAAAAATATTAAAATAAATAAAGATAAGATTCTTAGAGTAACAAAAGAAACAAGGCCAGTAATTAGAGTGCCCCATTTTTCTGAAAGCAAAATTCTTGGGTGAAATTTTAAAGGTTAGAGAGAGTGGCATGAGATCTTCATCATAATGAGGAAAAAAAAACACTGTCAACTGGGAATACTGTCACCAGCAATAGTACCTTTCTGAAATGATAAGGACATTCTCAGGAAAACAATGCTCAGAGAATATACATCTACCTGCTCTTTTCTAGAAGAAATCCTTTAAGCCAAAAGATATATCTAAGAATCACATCAGAAAGAATGTTTCCAAATGAACTGAAATCACTAGATTTCAGATAACTCTACACTCCCAAGTTTAGAGCATAGCATTCCTAAAAGCCAAGAAATATAAATGAGCTAAGCACCTATAAACTGATGACTGCATTAATAAAATGTCATAGAATAAAATAGTTATGAAGTAATGGATCTTGTCACTTGTGGTAACATGAATAAAAGTAAAGTATGTAATTGAACTAAGTCAATTATACCAAAGCACATACTGTATGCAGGATTACATTCTTATGCAAACCTGAAAAACTTTAGTCTTATAGAATTGGACATAGTGTGGAGGTTATGAGTGACAGGGAAGAACTGGGAGGAGAGGGTTAGGTAGGATGGGCAAAATTTGATCAATTCATTTTGTCTTGCAGTTAGATAACAGCAGGCAATTCTCATGAGGATTTTACAGTATGGAGGTGACAAAACAATAAAGTACTGCAGGTCAAAGTGCTTTTGCAGGTTTTTACAATAAAGATTTGATTATTTGGGATGATAGATATGCTTAACCTAAACTCAATATGACATGTATTGAGAAATTACATATTCTCCTACTAATATGTCATTAAGAGTTTGGTGTTAAATGTGACCCAAGACCTGTTTCTGCGACTTCTTCAATGAAGAAGTATTTGTAGTACAGCCTTTGGGATGTGGTTGGCTCATGACAGTTCTGAGCATATAAAGGGTTTATCATCTATTTTGACCATCATAGCATGTGATGGTTTGATCCAGGTGTCCCCCACAAACAAATGTGTTCTGAATGCTCGATTTGCAGCTGATGGCAGTTTTAGAATTAAAACTTTGTTGGAGCTGTGTTGTTGGGGCCGGGTGTAGCCAGCTTCCGCTTGCCAGTTTCTGGCACGCTCTCCTGATGCTGTTGTCCACGGAATGTTAGCCAGGAGATGACGTCCACCCCCTGCTCATGCATTGTTTTCCCTGCCATCATGGAGCTTCCCCCTCGAGCACTTAGGCCAAAATAAACCCATTCCTCCCATTAGAAGTTTTGGGTGGAAGTCAGACCATTTTTCCCTAAATTTTGATGTGTCATTTTTCCTTTCAGCTGAGTATAATCCCATCATGTAAATATACCACAGTTTCATTGTCCATTCCTCCATGGATGGGCATTTGGGTTGATTCCAATTCTTGGCTATTATGAATTGAGCTGCTATAAATATAGTTGTACAAAATTTTCTGCATCAAGATGCGGCATCTTGCAGGTAGATGCCTAGTAGAGGGATAGCTGGGTCCATTGGTAGTTCTATGTCCATTCTGTCTAGGAGTCTCCACACTGCTTTCCATAATGGTTGCACAAGTTTGCAATCCCACCAGCAGTTAATGAGGGTTCCTTTTTCCCCGCATCCTCGCCAGCAACAATTGTTGTTGGTTTTCTTTATGATTGCCATTCTGACAGGGGTAAGATGGTATCTCATTGTGGTTTTGATTTGCATTTCCCTGATGCTTAGGGATGCTGAGCACTTTCTTAAATGAGT